>JAOPSE010000016.1:3373274-3500032 GCA_029449295.1 Zea luxurians
TCAGGCCACCACCCGCATCCAGTGGGGTCGGCCAGAACCTGGCGGCAGCAGCAATGCTTCTTCGCGCGATGCCAGAACCATCAACCACCGAGGGGCGACGAATCCAGGGAGAGCTCAAGAATCTCCTGGAAGGTGCCGCGGGTCCGACGGCCGAGAGCTCTGCCTCCCGAAGGCAAGGGTACCCCTCGGAACCTCATGCTGCGACTTCCCGATCCATGCGGGAAGCCTCGGTCTACACCGGGCGCACGCGCAACACCGCGCCTGCGGCCCCGGGTCGCCTCGGCAACAAGCACCACCACCGCGACCGACGGGCCCACCTCGACGAGAGGGTGCGCCGAGGCTACCACCCCAGGCGTGGGGGACGCTACGACAGCGGGGAGGATCGGAGTCCCTCGCCCGAACCACCCGGTCCGCAAGCCTTCAGCCGAGCCATCCGACGGGCGCTGTTCCCGACCCGGTTTCGACCCCCGGCTACTATTACAAAGTACTCGGGGGAGACGAGACCGGAACTGTGGCTCGCGGACTACCGTCTGGCCTGCCAACTGGGTGGAACGGACGATGACAACCTCATCATCCGCAACCTCCCCCTGTTCCTCTCTGACTCCGCTCGTGCCTGGTTGGAGCACCTGCCTCCGGGGCAGATCTCCAACTGGGACGACCTAGTCCAAGCTTTCGCCGGCAATTTCCAGGGCACGTATGTGCGCCCCGGGAATTCCTGGGACCTCCGAAGCTGCCGACAGCAGCCGGGAGAGTCTCTCCGAGACTACATCTGGCGATTCTCGAAGCAGCGCACCGAGCTGCCCAACATCACCGATTCAGATGTCATCAGCGTGTTCCTCGCTGGCACCACCTGCCGCGACCTGGTGAGCAAGCTGGGCCGCAAGACCCCAACCAGGGCGAGCGAGCTGATGGACATCGCAACCAAGTTCGCCTCCGGCCAGGAGGCGGTCGAGGCTATCTTCCGAAAGGACAAGCAGCCCTAGGGCCACCCATCGGAAGGTACTCCCGAGACGTCAACTCAGCGCGGCGCCAAGAAGAAGGGCAAGAAGAAGTCGCAAGCGAAACGCGACGTCGCCGACGCGGACCTTGTCGCCGCCGAGTACAAGAACCCTCGGAAGCCCCCCGGAGGTGCCAACCTCTTCGACAAGATGCTCAAGGAGTCGTGCCCCTATCACCAGGGACTGGTCAAGCACACCCTTGAGGAGTGCGTCATGCTTCGGCGCCACTTCCACAGGGCGGGCCGCCCGCGGAGGGTGGCAAGGCCCGCGACGACGACAAGAAGGGAGATCACCAGGCAGGAGAGTTCCCCGAGGTCCGCGACTGCTTCATGATCTATGGTGGGCAAGCAGCGAACGCCTCAGCTCGGCACCACAAGCAAGAGCGCCGGGAGGTCTGCTCGGTCAAGGTGGCGGCGCCAGTCTATCTAGACTGGTCCGACAAGCCCATCACCTTCGACCGAGACGATCACCCCGACCATGTGCCGAGCCCGGGGAAATACCCGCTCGTCGTCGACCCTGTCATCGGCGACGTCAGACTCACCAAGGTCCTCATGGACGGAGGCAGCAGCCTCAACATCATCTACGCCGAGACCCTCGGGCTCCTGCGTGTTGATCTGTCCTCTGTCTGGGCAGGCGCTGCGCCCTTCCATGGGATCATCCCCGGGAAGCGCGTCCAACCCCTCGGACAGCTCGACCTTCTCGTCTGCTTTGGAACACCCTCCAACTTCCGAAGGGAGACCCTGACATTCGAGGTGGTCGGGTTCCAAGGAACCTACCACGCGGTACTGGGGAGGCCATGCTACGCGAAGTTCATGGCCGTCCCCAACTACACCTACCTGAAGCTCAAGATGTCGGGCCCCAACGGGGTCATCACCGTCGGCCCTATGTACAAACACGCGTTCGAATGCGACGTGGAGTGCGTGGAGTACGCCGAGGCCCTCGCCGAGTCCGAGGCCCTCATCGCCGACCTGGAGAGCCTCTCTAAGGAGGTGCCAGACGTGAAGCGTCACGCCGGCAACTTTGAGCCAGCGGAGACGGTTAAGTCCGTCCCCCTTGACCCCAGCGGCGACACCTCCAAGTAGATCCGGATCGGCTCCGGGTTCGATCCAAATAGGAAGCAGTGCTCGTCGACTTTCTCCGCGCGAACGCCGACGTCTTCGTGTGGGGTCCCTCGGACATGCCCGGCGTACCGAGGGATGTCGCCGAGCACTCGCTGGACATCCGAGCCGGAGCCCGACCCGTCAAGCAGCCGCTGCGCCGATTCGACGAGGAGAAGCGCAGAGCCATAGGCGAGGAGATTCACAAGCTAATGGCGGCAGGGTTCATCAAAGAGGTATTCCATCCCGAATGGCTTGCCAACCCTGTGCTTGTGAGAAAGAAAGGGGGAAATGGTGGATGTGTGTAGACTACACTGGTCTCAACAAAGCATGTCCGAAGGTTCCCTACCCTCTGCCTCGCATCGACCAAATCGTGGATTCCACTGCTGGGTGCGAAACGCTGTCTTTCCTCGATGCCTACTCAGGGTATCATCAAATCAAGATGAAAGAGTCTGACCAGCTCGCGACTTCTTTCATCACACCCTTCGGCATGTACTGCTATGTCACCATGCCGTTCGGTTTGAGGAATGCGGGCGCGACGTACCAGCGGTGCATGAACCATGTGTTCGGCGAACACATTGGTCGCACGGTTGAGGCCTACGTCGATGACATCGTAGTCAAGACGAGGAAAGCCTCCGACCTCCTTTCCGACCTTGAAACGACATTCCGATGTCTCAAGGCAAAAGGCGTCAAGCTCAATCCCGAAAAGTGTGTCTTCGGGGTGCCCCGAGGCATGCTCTTGGGGTTCATCGTCTCCGAGCGGGGCATCGAAGCCAACCTGGAAAAGATCGCAGCCATTACCAGCATGGGGCCCATCAAGGACTTGAAAGGCATACAGAGGGTCATGGGATGCCTCGTGGCTCTGAGCCGCTTCATCTCACGCCTCGGCGAAAGAGGTCTACCTCTGTACCGCCTCTTAAGGAAGGCCGAGTGCTTCACTTGGACCCCTGAGGCCGAGGAAGCCCTCGGGAACCTGAAGGCGCTCCTCACAAAGGCGCCTATCTTGGTGCCCCCAGCTGCCGGAGAAGCCCTCCTGGTCTACGTCGCCGCGACCACCCAGGTGGTTAGCGCCGCGATTGTGGTCGAGAGGCAAGAAGAGGGGCATGCATTGCCCGTTCAGAGGCCAGTCTACTTCGTCAGCGAGGTACTGTCCGAAACCAAGATCCGCTACCCACAAGTTCAGAAGCTGCTGTACGCGGTGATCCTAACGCGAGGAAGCTGCGACACTACTTCGAGTCTCATCCGGTAACTGTGGTGTCATCCTTCCCCCTGGGAGAGATCATCCAGTGCCGAGAGGCCTCGGGTAGGATTGCAAAGTGGGCGGTGGAGATCATAGGCGAGACAATCTCGTTCGCTCCTCGGAAAGCCATTAAGTCCCAGGTCTTGGCGGACTTCGTGGCTGAATGGGTCGACACCCAGCTACCGACGGCTCCGATCCAACCGGAGCTCTGGACCATGTTCTTCGACGGGTCGCTGATGAAGACAGGGGCCGGCGCAGGCCTACTCTTCATCTCACCCCTCGGAAAGCATCTACGCTACGCGCTACGCCTCCACTTCCCGGCGTCCAACAATGTGGCCGAATATGAGGCCCTGGTCAACGGGTTGCGGATCGCCATCGAGCTAGGGGTCCGACGCCTCGACGCTCGTGGTGACTCGTAGCTCGTCATCGACCAAGTCATGAAGAACTCCCATTGCCGCGACCCGAAGATGGAGGCCTACTGCGATGAGGTTCGGCGCCTGGAAGACAAGTTCTACGGGCTCGAGCTCAACCACATCGCTCGGCGCTACAACGAGACTGCGGACGAGCTGGCTAAAATAGCCTCGGGGCGAACGACGGTTCCCCGGACGTCTTCTCCCGAGACCTGCATCAACCCTCCGTCAAGATCGACGACACACCGAGCCGAGGTACACTCGGCCCAGTCCGAGGCACCCACGGCTCAACCTGAGGCGCCCTCGGCTCAGTCCGAGGCACCCTCAGCTCGACCGAGGCGCCCTCGGTTCAGTCCGAGGTACCCTCGGCCCCGAGGGTGAGGCACTGCGCGTCGAGGAGGAGCGAAGCGGGGTCACGCCTAATCAAAACTGGCAGACCCCGTACCTGCAATATCTCCACCGAGGAGAGCTACCCCTCGACCGAGCCGAGGCTCGGCGGGTGGCGCGGCGCGCCAAGTCGTTCGTCTTGCTGGGAGATGAGAAGGAGCTCTACCACCGCAGCCCCTCAGGCATCCCCCAGCGATGCATCTCCATCGTCGAAGGTCAGGAACTCCTACGAGAGATACACTCGGGGGCTTGCGGCCATCACGCAGCGCCTCGAGCCCTTGTCGGGAATGCTTTCCGGCAAGGCTTCTACTGGCCGACGGCGGTAGCCGACGCTACCCGAATCGTCCGCACCTGCGAAGGGTGCCAATTCTACGCGAGGCAGACCCATCTGCCCGCTCAGGCTCTGCAGACGATACCCATCACCTGGCCTTTTGCGTGTGGGGTCTGGACCTCGTCGGCCCCTTGCAGAAGGCACCCGAGGGCTACACGCACCTGCTGGTCGCCATCGACAAATTCTCCAAGTGGATCGAGGTCCGACCCCTGAACAGCATCAGGTCCGAGCAGGCGGTGGTGTTCTTCACCAACATCATCCATCGCTTCGAGGTCCCGAACTCCATCATCACCGACAACGGCACCCAGTTCACCGTCAGAAAGTTCCTGGGCTTCTGCGAGGATCACCACATCCGGGTGGACTGGGCCGCCGTGGCTCATCCCATGACGAATGGGTAGGTGGAGCGTGCCAACGGCATGATTCTACAAGGGCTCAAGCCTCGGATCTACAACGACCTCAACAAGTTCGGCAAGCGATGGATGAAGGAACTCCCCTCGGTGGTCTGGAGTCTGAGGACAACGCCGAGCCGAGCCACGGGCTTCACGCCGTTCTTTCTAGTCTCTGGGGCCGAAGCCATCTTGCCCACAGACTTAGAATACGGTTCCCCGAGGACGAGGGCCTACACCGACCAAAGCAACCAAGTCAGCCGAGAAAACTCGCTGGACCAGCTGCAGGAGGCTCGGGACCAGGCCTTGCTACACTCGGCACGGTACCAGTAGTCCCTGCGACGCTACCACGCCCGAGGGGTCCGGTCCCGAGACCTCCAGGTGGGCGACCTGGCGCTTCGGCTGCGACAAGACGCCCGAGGGCGGCACAAGCTCACGCCTCCCTAGGAGGGGCCATTCGTCATCGCCAAGGTTCTGAAGCCCGGAACATACAAGCTGGCCAACAGCCAAGGCGAGGTCTACGACAACGCCAGGAACATCCAACAGCTACGTCGCTTCTACCCTTAAGATGTTTTCAAGTTGATCATATACCTCGCACCCACGCAAAGTTTAGTCATCAAGGAAAGGTCGGCCTCGCCTCGGCAAAGCCCGACCCTCCCTCGGGGGCTAAAAGGGGGGGAACCCCCTCTGCGTCGAAATTTTCCTCGAAAAAAGATCTTTTCTGCCAGAATGTCTTTCGCGCTTTTTGGCTACTTCGAAAGTGGATCCTGAAAACGACGGAGTGCACGTAAGCAGCCAAGGCTGACCGAGCCGAGGGACTCCTACGCCTCCGGGATACGGATACCTCACTCATCACCTTCTGCGATAAGTAACTCACGTTCGGATAAGTGATTCTGCGGACCGAACAAGTCTTCACGCCCGAAAGCTCTTCTGCCGAAGCGATCCTTCGAGCCTTTTTGATTGCGTCGGTGACAAGCCCCATGGACGGGTAAGAGTGCGCGTAAGCGGCAAGGCCGACCGAGCTGAGGGACTCCTACGCCTCCGGGATACGGATACCTCACTCATCACCTTCCGCGAGAAGCAACTCTTGCTCGCGCAAACATTTCTGTTACCGACAAAACAGTCCAGATGCTCGAAATAAAAGGAAAAGAGACGCAGCTTTACAACACGGCGAGGGTGTGTTTAGGCCTCGGCGGCCGCAGGAAACACACGCTACAAGACAATCCGATCCTGCAGGCTTGGATCTTGACGGCTGAAGGGAGCAGCAGCACCCTTGGCATCGACGACACTTTCGGCAAGGGCCAACCTAGCCTCAGACGGCGACGCGGTCCGAGGATCTCCACTCCAAAGGACGACGTCATCACCACGCCCGGGCCATCGCCGCCAGGGTCTTCTCTGGGAACCCGGCCCGAGCAGGCGGCTCGGCCGGTCACCCCGAGGCTTCGGCCAGTTACCTTCCAAGGACGTCAATCCGGCCCGAGCAGGCGGCTTGGCCGTCACCCCGGGGCCTCGGCCAGCTGCCCTCCGAGGACGTCAGCCCGACCCGAGGCCTCGGCTGGTCAATTCCAGCGTCGGTCCCGCTAACGGACGACCCGGCCAGGCTCCGGCCAACCAGGTTTCCTTTTCGAGCCAACTCTGCCTCTGTCCATGTTGACGCCGCTACCCCTGGCCTCGGCTCATCGAAGAGCGACTGAGGGGTTCCTTTAACTAAGTTAGAGAAGCCTCGGACAACAAGGCCGACCGAGCCGAGGGACTCCTACGCCTCCGGGATACGGATACCTCACTCGTCACCTGTACCCGGGGCGACTCACGCTTGGTGAAGCGGTTCAGACAACCAACAGGCGAGACTCAGTGCTCGAAAAGGAGGAAAATACACGGCTCCGTGCTGAAATCACATGTTCAGGCCCCGATAGCCACAATGAACAAAAACGCTGGCACTCAAGGTGCCATTACAAACGGAACCCCGTTTCCGTCTCCGCGGGTACGAACAACCCCACAAGATTGGGGAACCGCGGGGCGATCGCGGGCCGACGGGCGGCTCGCCGCCGCCCGATCCGGCAGCAGCGACAACAACCCCCGTCCCGGGCGACGAAGCAGCTTCAGCAGCGGCTTCGGGGCGGGTGCTACGACAGAAGGACTCTCATCCACCGAGGACGAGAGCCAGCCATTCAGGCCGGGAGATGGAGACCCAGGGCTACTGGCGGAGTTGGCAATCTCATCGGTAGAGAAGCCATCACCGGCTACCGACGCCTCGAAGCGCGCCGGCAGGTCTTCGCCCTCGCCAGAACCGCCCAGAACATGGGCGCCGCCCTCACGGTACGCGGCGCAACCGTCGTCCAGACGGAGGACGTAATGCTGCGCCCTGGCAGAGTGGCGGCGGTCCGCCTTTCCCGGCATGGCTGGAGGAAGCCTCCGCGAGGCTGGAGGATGCCCTTCTCCCCCAGACGCCAGGGGAAGAAAAGGGTAACCGACCCACGCGGAGGCAGCCCCCGACTCGCCTATCCTCCACCTCAGTCTGGATGACGAAAATCCTTGAGGCTGAAGGAGGGGCAGAGGCCGCAGCCCGGCTCGCTTTCCCCCACCATCAAGCTGGAGGTCACCGTCTTGGGTGATCGCCGGTGGAGGGGTGCAGCGGGCTGCATGATGAAAATCCTTGAAGCCGAACGATGGCTGAAAGGTACCAACTCCCGCGGAGTTGCGTTCCCCCAACGACGAGGCGGAAAGATGGCGGATCTCCCCCATCCGGGGCCTGGAAGGTGGAAAGACACGATGCATAAGGGAGCGCGAAGACGTGGTCGCCCTCCAAGGGGGTCACCCTCCTTTTAAGGGCAGTTCTCCCTACTCGCGTCCCCAGCCGTCACGGGCTAAGTCTTCTCCAACACACTCCAAGGTCCTCCCCTACGGCGCGGGGGCTGGGTCCCACACGTCATGCAAGCCAACTCAGGGCAGAAGAAGCCAAACCGCCGCGCACGGTGCATACAACCGCCCAGCGGTTACAAGCGACCCTCCACTTTTGCCCAGACCAACGGGCGAAAGGGTGGGCAGCCATGCAGGCGGCATGTAACCGCGCCAAGTGGGCGAGCTCCTCCGACTCCCAACACGCCCAGCATGGAGGCCCAGGACCACACGTCATGCAACCGGTGCGTCGGTTGCTACGTGTGAGTAACTGCATCACCACCCGCGCCACCACCGCACCTCCTCGATTGCAGGACCAATACCGCGAGGCGACCCGCCGCGTGACCTAGCAGCACCAGCCTAGCGCGACGGTCAACACGGCCAAAAGTGGGCCAGCAGTAATGGCGGTGGCAGGCGAGCAGGCGCAGCGGTCGCGTCGTCAGCCAAGCTTACGTCCCATCCGGGGGCAGCGAGAGAACCCTCTCCCACGGCGTGAAGACAACGCGCCCGTGATCCGTTCCTCGAACGGCTCGCGCACGCGCAACGGTTGCCCCTCCAACTACTCGCCCCGTCGCATTAACTTCGCGACAGGACACGCGGTGCTTCTGGCAGGAGAAGCGGGCGACGCTTCCCCTTCACCAAAATGAACGCGTCCAAAAAGGTACGCCGCGTCGTTCGATTTTGTATCCTTTTCCGTTTTTCCTCTTTCTCTCTCTTGCAACAGGGACCAGGAAAGGGGGATACCCCGAAAAGGATCCTTCCCCGAGAAGGAACCAGGCTCCGAGCCCCCCTACTGATCAGAGGTTCGAAGGCTAGCCCCCCGGAAGGGTTCAACAGCCGCCTCAGATCGCGTGGGCCCTACACCCACTACTGGTCAGAGGTTCAAAGGCCGGCCCCTCGAAAGGGTTCAACGACCGCCTCAGGCTACTCGGGCTCCGCGCCCAATACTGATCAGGGGTTCGAAGGCTGGCCCCCGAAGGGTTCACAGCCGCCTCAGACACCGAGCGAGGGATGACCATGGGTACGTTCGATACATAACCAAGGCTCGGGCTGCGCTCCCGAGGTACCCTAGGACATTTCTGAGACCGGCGGGAACGATCTTGTAACAGAATCCCACCAGAGGGAGGCATCGAGCCCTCGGACCCCGTCGCCAGGGGACCGGGTCTGGCAGATCACCTGCAGGTACTTTTGGGCGTGCCTCTGGGCCCCTAGCCGACCCCTAACGAACGAGGCTCGGACGTCCACTCGGATTACCCGCTTGCAGCTCGTCGAAGACACCATGTTCGGCGCCCATCGAGGGCAACATGGCGCTTTCCCCCCTCCTCCTTGCGGAAAGGCGACGCAGGGGCGTATGTAAAAAAGCCGAGTCTACCCCTGACCGCCCTCTCGCTCTGTGCAGAGGCTCGGGGGCTGCTCTCGCAAACCCGGCTCCGGCCGAACCGTTGACAGCGTCAACATACCAGCCCGAGAACTTGGGACCCGACCGTACACCTGGGCTACGGCCAGCTCGCATGAGGGAACGACCAGACCAGCCGAAGCACTACGTGAGGCAGTAAGACCTCGAAGGAGTGAAACCACTCCTCCAAGGCCTCGGGGGCTACACCCGGCGGGTGCGCTCGCGCGCACCCACCGGAACAAAACGCAACCGAGAAAGGCTGGTCCCCTTGCAAAAAAGTGCGACGAAAGCCTCCAAGCGAGTGCAAACACTCCTTCGAGGCTCGGGGGCTACTGTCGGGGACCATAATTAGGGGTACCCTCAAGGCTCCTAATTCTCAGCTGGTAACCCCCATCAGCACGAAGCTGCAAAGGCCTGATGGGTGCGATTAAGTCAGGGATCAGTCCATTCGAGGGACACGATCACGCCTCACCCGAGCCTAGCCTCGGACAAGGGCAGCTGACCCCGGAGGATTTCCGTCTCGCCCAAGGCCCCCCTTCAGCGGCGAACATATTCCCGGCTCGCCGAGGCCCTGCCTTCGCTAAGAAGCAACCCTGACCAAATCGCCGCACCGACCGACCAAGTCGCAGGAGCATTTAATGCAAAGGTGACTTGACACCCTTATCCTGGTGCGCACCCCCCAGCCGGTAGAGCCGAAGTGACTGCTGTCACTTTGCCGCTCCGCTGACCGGCCTGACAGAAGGACAGCGCCGCCTACGCCACACCGACTGCAGCGCCACTGGACAGAGTCAGACTGACAGGCAGTCAGGCTCTGCCGGAGGCACCATGGGAAGCTCCGCTCCGCCCGACCCAGGGCTCGGACATCGGGCTAAGTCCCAGAAGACGGCGAACTCCGCCGACCCAGGGCTCGGACTCGGGTTAAGTCCCGGAAGACGGCGAACTTCTGCTCCGCCTGACCCAGGGTCTCGGACTCGGGCTAAGCCCCGGAAGACGGCGAACTCCGCCCGACCCAGGGCTCGGACTCGGGCTAAGCCCCGGAAGACGGCGAACTCCACCCAACCAGGGCTCGGACTCGGGCTAAGTCCCGGAAGACGGCGAACTCCGCCCGACCCAGGGCTCGGGACTTGGGCTCGGCCCCAGAAGACAACGATCTCCGCCTCGCCCGACCCAGGGCTCGGACTTGGGCTAGGCCCCAGAAGACGACGATCTCCGCCTCGCCCGACCCAGGGCTCGGACTTGGGCTCGGCCCCAGAAGACGACAATCTCCGCCTCGCCCAACCCGGGGGCTCGGACTCGATCTCGGCTTCGGAGGAGCTTCACATCGCCCAACCTAGGGCGTAGACTAGCCACGTCAACAGGAGGCGCCATCATCACCCTACCCCGAGCTGACTCAAGCCGCAGGGAACAAGACCGGCGTCCCATCTGGCTCGCTCCGCCGGATAGGCAATGATGGCGCCCCGCATGCCCTATGACGACGGCGGCTCTCCGCCCCCTTACGGAAGCAAGAGGACGTCAGCAAGGACTCAACCGCTCCGACAGCTGTCCCTTCGCCAAGCTCCATCGCTCCTTCGACGGCCACGACATCACACCCAGCTGGGTGCCAAGATCTCTCCGGCTGCCACAACGGCATGTACCTAGGGCGCTAGCTCACCTCCGCTAGACACGTAGCACCCTGCTACACCCTCCATTGTACACCTGGATCCTCTCCTTACGCCTATAAAAGGGAGGACCAGGGCCCTCTTAGAGAGGGTTGGCCGCGCGGGGACGAGGACGAGAACAGGCGCTCGCTCGGAGCCGCTCGCTCCCTCTCCCCGCGTGGACGCTTGTAACCCCCTACTGCAAGCGCACCCGACCTGGGCACGGGACGAACATGAGGGCCGCGGGATTCCCACTTCTCTCACGCCGGTCTCCGGCCGCCTCGCTCTCCCCCCTTCGCGCTCGCCCTCGCGCTCGACCCATCTGGGCTGGGGCACGCGGGCGACATTCACTCGTCGGCCCAGGGACCCCCCGGTCTCGGAACGCCGACAAAGCTGAAAGGGTGTACAACCATGGTGCGGTTGCACGCTTCTGGCGTGGCGGCCCGCCCTTTCGACCGCTGGATTCGGTGAGAATGAGGGAGCACTTACCCACGGGGCGGTTGCATGCTTCGTGTACAGCGGTTCGCCATCTTCGCGTTGCGGGTCAGTTTGTATGACATGTCGGACCTAGCCCCCGTGTCGCAGGGCGAGAATCCTAGAGCACGTCAGGGGAGACTTTGCCCGTGACGTTTCAGGGCGTAAGTGGGGAGATCTGCCTATAAAAAGGGATCGATCTCCCGGACACTAACCATGCTTTGCTCCTCTCATCGTCATTGCAACCCTCCGCCTTCCAGGCCCCTAGATGAGGTGTGCCGGTGTTTTCTGGCGACCTCACCGCCGGAGAGCTCGTGCCTATGGCAATGCCGGTGGCCTTGCCTTCTTCTTGCTGCTGTTGGAGGAGCACGACCTCGTGGGGGTTGGCGCTCATTAGTCATCACTTGGCTTCAAGGATTTTCATCATGCAGCTCGGCTGCAGTCCCCCGCCGGCGGTCACCCAGGATGATGACCGCCAGCCTTGTGGTGGGGAAGAGCGAGCCGGGCCATGGCCTCTCCCTTGCCTTAGCTTCAAGGATGTTCATCATCCGTGCTGGGGGCAAGGGCAAGCCGAGCTGGGGCCCTGCCTTCCTTACGGGCTGGCGACCCGCTTCTTCCTTCAGCATTCAGGGGAGAAGGGTGTTCACCAGCCTGGCGGAGGAGGCAAACTGCCACCTGCTGCCCGGTCAGAGTGTGGCAGTCCGTCCACCGCACGGGCGACGGTCGCGCCGTGCGCAGGTCGGCCGTGTCCTCGGCCCGTCTCGCACCGCCGGCCACACCGGCGGTCGTACAAGACGTCGTACGCTGCGGGTGTGGGGGACAGATATCCCCCGGGTCCACTAGAAGGATAAAAGACCTCACGAAAAGCCCAAGGGCCCGATAGATCGTAAGGTCACTCCTTCATGGGCCTGGGGAGGAACAATCAGTAAAGCAGATCGACGTAAGGCCGGGTCGGTGCAAGCCCGGATGGCTCCACAACGTCGAGCAAGTGACCACAATAGAAGATCCGACTTTCCCGCGCTGGAGCCCCGTACAACAGAACCAGGCGAGGATAAGTCGGCAAAATCATAGGAAGATAGGCTCAAACAGTTCATTATCTTTTAGGTGCACATTGTTATCATATCAGCTTGTATTGCCTCACGGTCGAATATATAAGGCCTAGGGGCACCCCTTCAAGACGATCGATCCCACTACTCAGCCATCCACCCTAGCTCTCTACGTTCTAGCTTTAGGGAACTCCTTTGTAACCCATTACATAACGCATACTCGCCAGGACGTAGGGTGTTACGCATCTCAAAGTGGCCTGAATCTGTAAACAATGTCCATTGTTCCTCGTGCATCTGGCACGAACCATTTAGCTACAGTCGGTGACACCGTCCTACTCCTAAAACACCTTGAGGGGCAACCCTGGGTGTGCGGTTGGACCCAAAACACCGACAGCTAGAACGCCAGGTAGGGGGTGTGTCGACGATCTAAGCTAGCTCAATGGCCGTCACCTTCCACAGCAAGATCACCCTCCGCCCCGGGTCTGTGTTCTGCTTTGGAACAATCTCATCCGTGGCAGACGAAGAAGGAACTCTACATCGCATTGCGGATCCGCCAAAAAAGAAGTCTCCTCCAACGAACTCCAAGAATATCGGAGTAGGGAAAGAAAAAATGCAACCTCCAACGCTCCTAAAAAAGATCGCCTTCAGCAAGCCAGGGGCCGAGGGCCCGCTGACCCGGAGAACTCCACTGTCTACTTCCCTGATGAAAGAATGGACACGAATCGCAAGGAAGAAAGAGACCGGGAGGAAGCAAGTCGTTCTTTTGTACCTCCGCCCTCAAAGGAGAACGGAAAGAAGATCGCCACGACAGCCGCACCATTCTACCCCGACGTTCTTTTCATCGGGAGAGTGGAGTCGCCCCCCGTCTCCAACGACGAGCCGACCGCACCTGGAGAAGAACCACCTCAGCGGGAGTCCCGTCGACGAAGAAATCGACGCCGAAATGTTCCGACGACATCACCAAACCGGAGAGCGGGATCCAGAGCAGCCTGTCTCGCGGGACGAGGTCTCAGAGATAGGAGAAACTCTGGAGGAACGCGTCTTCAGAGAACGAAGGAACTCCAAACGACGCGATCACCGACGAGTTCAGGAACAAGCCGAGCAGGATGCGAGGCAACGCTGGGAAAATCCACTTTTCGGACATAACCTGAATCCCGACTTCGCCCGAGCCATGAACACGCCGAGTGAAGTCGGAGGAGTACTAGCTCGGATAGCTGATGGACTCCCTCGGACTCCCGACACCGAGGGCTATCGACGATTGTTCACCCAAGCAGCCAACCATCTTCTACCTCTCGCTCATCCGCCGAACGATCTGCGACACACCATCAACAGTCGCCGAGACGCGCGAAGCTCCATCAACGCTTTGCGTGAACGACGACATGAGAACGAGATCCGCCGCCGGGAGGAGTACGACAGGGATCACGACGTCCCAGCTCGGAGTCAGGCCACCAGAACCGAATCAACGATGGCCTCGACTGGCGGTACTACCCGGGGACGGTCGAGGAACCACAACAACTACTCCCCTCCCTGGGACAGACATCATCCCCGACGACAGGAGGACACGTGTGGAGTGTCTACCCTTACTCCACGCCTTAGGGCCATTCAGTGGCCCCCTAACTTCAAGGTATCCAATGTCGACAAATATGAACCTAAGCAGGATCCAGGAGGTTGGCTGGCCGTCTACACCACCGCCGCTCGAGCCACCGGAACGTCCGAGGACGTAATGACTGCGTACTTACCCATTGTCCTCGGGCAAGACGCACTATAATGGTTGCGGCATCTACCCCAACACTGCATCGACGACTGGAGCGACTTCAGTCGACGCTTCACCGCCAACTTTTAGTCCCTCTCCGACAAAACCAGCGCAACCATGGGACCTCAAATCCATCAAGTGCCCGGGGGACGAAACTCTTCGTTCGTACCTCAAAAGGTTCCAGACCATGAGAAATCGTATCCCCGAGGTCACGGAGGCGGTCGTGATCGAGGACTTCTACAGAGGATCCAATGACTCGGCCTTCGTCCGAGCCATATTGCAGAAGGCGCCGACTACCTCCGAACAGCTGTTCTGGGAAGCCGACCTCTACATCACTGCCGACGAGCGAGCTCAAGACCTCATCGGGGAGCGAAGCCCACACCGGCAGCACCACGACTCGACGCGAATCAGCAACCCGACAAACGCTAGGAGAAGAGACCACGCGAAGAAGTGCACGCCGCCGGACCACCTGCCTCTCGCGCCCGGGGAGGACCCCGCGGAGGCGAACGCACGCTGGACGACATCCTCGACACCCAGTGCCCGTACCACAAGGACATGCGCCACACTCTTCGGAATTGCAGGGATTTCAAACACTCCATCGGGACACGACCGACCCTTCCAACCTCTACCTCCTCCTCCACCGCGGGGAGGACCAGAAGAACCACGACAACCCCAACGGTAGGAGGAGGGAGGAGGAGGAGCCTTTCCCGCGCGTTGACAGGGAGGTCAACGTCATCTTTGGTGGGCACGGATCGCAGGAGAACAGAAGACAACAAAAGCTCAACGATCGCTAGATATTGATGGCGACCACCGGTCCTCCCGCTCCGTACCGATGGTCGGAGCACCCGATCACCTTCACTCGGGCAGATCATTGGCTCAACTTCGACCACCCAGGCAAATACCCGCTCCTCATCGATCCGGTGATCCAAGAAAGCAGGGTGAAGAAGGTGTTAGTGGACGGGGGGAGCAACATCAACGTCACCTTCCCTCGGACACTCCAAGGCTTGGGAGTTCGCCTCAAAGAGCTCCACGAGTCAGACACTCCTTTCTTCGGCATCGTGCCGACTGAAGGGGAATACCCGCTGGGCCACATCTACATGCCTGTCACCTTCGGAACTCCGGAGAACTACAGAACCGAGTTCCTGAGGTTCGAAGTGGTGAACTTCGACTGCGGGTACAACGCCATCATCGGGAGGCCGGGATTGGCAAAATTCATGGCCATTCCGCATTACACGTACATGATATTGAAGATGCCGGGACCGCAAGGAATCATAACTATGCGCGCTGACTTCCAAGGCACCGCAGAGTGTTTCCGAGTAGCCATCCAGGCGGCCCTCACCACCAAACTGTCGACAACTTCTTCAACGCAGGCAAACTCTAAGCCTGAGGAAGACCTTGCCGCACCGGCGAATGAAGCTCAAGCTGTGACCTCTATGCGGCCGATTGAAGAAACTAAAAGGATCAACCTTGGGTTCGCTGATGAGCGCAAGACTGCCATCATCAGCTCTAGCCTGGACGATAAATAGGAAGGCGCGCTCGTCCAGTTTCTGCAAGATAACCGAGACGTATTCGTGTGGCAACCTACGGATATGCCGGGAGTCCCTAGAGAACTGGCTGAGCACAAACTGAAGGTCTATCCCTAGGCAAGGCCGATCCGGCAAAAACTACGTCATTTCACGCCCGACAAGAGAGAGGCCATTCACGCTGAGCTGGCCCGCTTGGTCACGGCTGGGTTCATTAGAGAAGTGTTACATCCCGAGTGGTTAGCCAACCCTGTTCTTGTACTCAAAAAGAATAGAGTGGATTGGCGCATGTGCGTCGACTATACGGATCTCAACAAACATTGTCCAAAGGATCCCTTCGGGCTCCCTAGGATAGATCAAGTGGTAGACTCCACCGCTGGATGTTCTGTGCTGTCTTTCTTGGACTGCTATTCCGGATACCATCAGATTAGTTTGGCAAAGGAAGACGAGGAAAAACAGCGTTCATCACTCCATTCGGTGCTTTCTGCTATACCTCCATGTCGTTTGGCCTCAAAAACGCTGGAGCGACTTATCAGAGAGCCATTCAAACATGCTTAGCCGATCACTGGGGCAAGCGTGTGGAAGCCTACGTAGATGATGTGGTAATCAAAATGGAGAACTCGGAAAACTTCATCGAAGACTTACAATTGGTTTTCAACAGTCTGCGGCGATATCGATGGAAGCTTAATCCCGAAAAATGTGTCTTTGGGGTACCAGCAGGAAAGCTACTCGGATTTATTGTCAGCCACCGGGGAATTGAAGCTAATCCGGATAAGATTGAAGCTATCATGAAAATGGAGGCACCGCGATCACAAAAGAAGGTTCAGCGACTTACCGGATGCATGGCAGCTCTGAGCAGATTTATATCCAGGCTGGGAGAAAAAGGTTTACCATTTTACAAGCTACTCAAGAAAGTGGACAAGTTTCAGTGGACTTCAGAAGCACAGGAAGCCCTAGATGCACTGAAAAAATTCCTGACAACGCCGCCAGTATTGAAGCCGCCACGGCGAGCCACGTCGACTCTACCCGCTGAAGATCTGTTGATGTATATCTCTTGCACGACTCACGTGGTAAGCACCGCGTTGGTAGTCGAGTGAGCTGAAGAAGGACATGCCTACCCAGTGCAACATCCTGTTTATTTCATCAGTGAAGTTCTGGGTCCCTCAAAGAAAAAGTATCCTCAAGTTCAGAAACTATTATATGCAGTACTTCTAACTGCTCACAAGCTACGTCACTACTTTGACGACCACAAAGTCATAGTAGTCACTGGTTTTCCGATAGGGGATATCCTTCACAACAAGGAAGCCATTGGCCGAATAGCCAAATGGGCCTGTGAACTGGGATCTCATGACATCGAATTTTGACCTCGCACCGCCATCAAAACTCAAGCGCTGGTCGACTTCGTATCAGAATGGACTGAACAACAAGTACCAGACAACCCTGAAACTGCAGAAGTATGGCGGATGTATTTTGATGGCTCGCTGAGGCTGCAGGGAGCAGGCGCGGGAATTCTCTTCACCGCACCTGGAGGCGAGCACCACAAATATGCCCTCCAGCTGCTATTTCCAGCCTCTAACAACGCAGCCGAGTACGAAGCTCTGATCCATGGACTGAACATCGCTATATCGTTAGGCATCAAGAGGCTAATGGTGTACGGAGATTCGTTGGTGGTCATAAGCCAGATAAACAAAGAATGGGATTGTTCAACCGATTCAATGGGAAAGTACTGCGCTGCCATCCGAAAACTAGAAGATAAATTTGAAGGTCTGGAATTTCATCACGTAGAAAGAGATCGGAACATGGCGGCCGATGTACTGTCCAAGCTAGGGTCCAGTCGAACTCAGGTCCCACCTGGAGTCTTTGTGCAAGAAATACCACAACCGAGCATCTCAATGAACCAGGCAGAAGAGTGTAATATCGTAAATCAACCAGAATCAGACTCTGATGACTGGAGAAAGCCGATCACCAGGTATATAAAGAATGAAGAGGAACCAGATGACAAAAATGCAGCCGAGCGCATCGCTAGACAGTCAGCTCACTACACACTCATTGGGGAAGCATTATACAGAAGGGGTGCATCAGGCGTCCTCATGAAGTGCATTCTCCCATCCACTGGGAAGCGACTTCTAGAGGAGGTTCACGCCGGGCAATGTGGAATACACGCAGCATCCAAAACGCTAGTCGGGAAGGTCTTCAGGTCAGGATTCTATTGGCCAACAGCGAAAAGTGACGCAGCCGAGTTAGTTCAGAGGTGCGAAGCTTGCCAGTACTTGTCAAAGCAACAACATCTACCAGCACAGCAACTGCAGACCATACCAGTAACTTGGCCCTTCGCATGCTGGGGACTGGATATGATTGGACCCTTCAAGAAAGCTCAAGGAGGATACACTCATGTACTGGTAGCAATCGACAAATTCACTAAATGGATAGAGTTCAAACCCATTGCTTCTTTAACCTCAGCCAAGGCCGTGGAATTCATACAAGACATAATATTCAGGTTTGGAATACCGAACAACATCATAACTGACCTAGGATCCAACTTCACAAGTTCAGAGTTCTTCGATTTCTGTTAGCAAAAAGGCATTCAGATCAAGTATGCTTCAGTAGCGCACCCAAGAGCCAACGGGCAGGTTGAACGAGCTAACGGGATGATATTGGAGGCACTCAGAAAAAAGGTCTTCGATAAAAATGAAAAGTTCGCAGGAAAATGGATAAGGGAATTGCCCTACGTCGTTTGGAGCCTAAGAACCCAACCTAGCCGAGCTCTGCATGGAAACACCCCTTTCTTCATGGTCTATGGGTCAGAGGCAGTGCTACCCGCTGATCTCAAGTTTGGGGCGCCGAGGTTGATCTTCGAAAGCATAGCGGAAGCCGAAGCTACTAGGCTGGAGGACATTGATGTACTCGAAGAAGAATGGCTGAACACAGTAATTCAATCAGCACGATACCAGCAAACTCTAAGACGCTATCACGACAAAGTCGTGCAACAATGAGCCTTTTCAGTGGGAGATCTCGTCCTCCGCCGAATTCTAACGGGGGAGGGACGACACAAGTTGTTGCCCTCATGGGAAGGACCATTCATAGTAGCAAAAGTCACTCGACCGGGATCATATCGCCTCACTCAAATGGACGGCACAGAAATTGGGAACTCCTGGAATATAGAGCACCTCAGGAAGTTTTACCCCTAGTCGTATTTCAAAAGCTATCGGGACGATAATGTACTCTGTAAAGCGGGAAATATGTCATCAGTAAAGAAAGGTTTCAAGAATACTCAGTTTGTTCATGATTGACTGGCATTCTTATTTAGCTCGGGGTGCCACTATGCCCTGCTAACGGAGCAATCGGCTTAAGTCGGCAACGACTTAAAATGGTGCAACATGCTCACGCTTACTTAACTCGGGGTGACCACTATGCCCTGCTAACGGAGCAATCGGCTTAAGTCGGCAACGACTTAAAACGGTGCAACATGCTCACGCTTACTTAACTCGGGGTGACCACTATGCCCTGCTAACGGAGCAATCGGCTTAAGTCGGCAACGACTTAAAACGGTGCAACATGCTCACGCTTACTTAACTCGGGGTGACCACTATGCCCTGCTAACGGAGCAATCGGCTTAAGTCGGCAACGACTTAAAACGGTGCAACATGCTCACGCTTACTTAACTCAGGGTGACCACTATGCCCTGCTAACGGAGCAATCGGCTTAAGTCGACAACGACTTAAAACGGTGCAACATGCTCACGCTTACTTAACTCGGGGTGACCACTATGCCCTGCTAACGGAGCAATCGGCTTAAGTCGGCAACGACTTAAAACGGTGCAACATGCTCACACCTACTTACCTCGGGATGACCACTATGCCCTATTAACAGAAGCAATCGATTTAAGTCAGCAGCGACTTAAGGCGATCTCACATGCTTACGATTACTCATAAATAGGGGTGACCCCTATATCCCGTAGACAAGTTTCAAAATCATCACACAGCATTTTACTCTAGCAAATTTACGTACTGTCGAATTCTAAAACAACAGGAGAGCAACAATATCATTCAAATACCGAACTGAAGTCTTCTAACAAAATATCCGATCGTGATAACCGCGCGCTCAAAGCACGCAAATATTTCTCTATTTTGCAATGTCTTTCTCAGGAGCAACCGACGAAGAAGGGTGACTTGAGGAATCAGGAGCAGCGTTCACGTCAGCCCTTATATCATCAGGGACAACCACGCCGGGTCTCCTCATCAAGATTCGCCCCGCGCGGATGGCTTTATCCATGGCTCTGTCGCGCTAGGCCCTCAGAGTAATGGAAGTTTCTTCAGCAACTTTGGCAGCCAACTGAGCGGCCTCCAGCTCCTGGGCGATGGACTTCTTAGAAGCGCGTAGTTCCTTGATAGCAGCATCCTTAGCCGATATCAACTGCCTGAGATGGATCACGTCATCCGTGGATTCCTGCAGCCTACAGCGAAGATTGTCCAACTCCTCCATGGTGAAGCGATGACTCCTTTCCAGGATGGTCAACAAGTTGCTAGAGTCACGATATAGCCTGTCAAGATTGTCACGGGAGGCAACAAGGGCGCGTTTTTCTTCCTGCAAACAAGAATCAGCCTTTTTAAACATCAAGCAGGCAATAAGAGCACAGCAACACAAGACGTAGATTCATAAATCACCTTTTCAGAATCAAGCTGAGCGTGAAGAGTAGAATTCAGCATATTAGCATCATTCAGGGCATCAGAGACCTGGGCCAGCTCAGTCTGGCTCTGGGAATACCTTTCCTCAAAATTGGAGCATCGCCGGACCAACTCAGCTTGACTTTGAGAATGTTTCTCTCCAAGAACAGAAAACCGCCAAGTCATATCTAGCGAAGAAACAATCAAATGAAAGAGTCAAATTGAGAAGCAGTTTAACAAGATAGACAAGGAGAAGCAGAAAGGCACCAACCAGCATTCGCCGCCTCTAAGTCAGAGACACGCTATTGAAGCAGCACCGGATTCCAGCGGGCCAGCGACGAAGCTCTTTCCGGAACAGAAGCACCCTGTGATTTCAGCTGACTAGCCATCTCGTCCACTAGTGCCTGATAACGATAGCAAATGAGTGCAAAGACAGTGATTCGTCAGGTGTAAAGGTCAAACTCGAATATGGCACAGTACCTGGAGGTTGGAGAAGAACGAGGAGACTCCCAGATCGTGAGAAATCAATTGATGGCATGGCACAAGGTCGCCACCCAAAGCATCTTGCAATGAACCAGCAGGGATCAACTCAGTACCATCAACAGAGCTCAAAACTTGATCAGTGGGAACGCTAGCCTCTAAAGCGACTCCCTGACCAGAAACTTGGGCCACCACCATGCAACCAGAACATGAAGGAGATCCGACGTGAACATCCATGGAAGTACAAGGGGGAGATCCCGCTCGGACACCCTCGGGGGCTGGGTCATGGCTTGCGCTACCCACTTGAGCCGGATTATCCCTGGCAACACCCTCGGGGGCTGGGTCGTGACTCGCGCTGCCCACCCGAGCCGAATCATCCCCGGCAATACCCTCGGGGGCTGGGTAAGCGTCAACACCATCCCTGAGGGTCAAGTTCTCTGCGGCAGCCACCTCTAAGGCTGAAGGCCCCTCAGTTACTTCCATAAGACCAAGACGATCCAAGTCAGTCTCCTGACCCTCAGGACCGCGCTCTAAAGTCGATGAGGTGCGGGACGCTGCCCGGGATGACCCCTAACCCAGCGTCGAGCACATCAGCACAAACCCCGTCACACCATCATCCGCTGGCTCTGATAACAGATCCTCTGGAACCATATCTTCAAGAGTCTGATCAAAGTTCGCCAGGGACAATTCTTGTAGACCAATGAGGGCAGACAAAGCAGGAGAAGGAACTCCACTACTTTCCCCACTGGCGACATACTGCCGACTGTTCTTCCGAGTCAGAGGGACCTCATTCTCTTCCTCCCTGTCGTTTTCATCAGCAACACAGGTAACACCCCCATTGGGACCTAGCGACAGATGAAGCACCCCCATTGGGGTCAGCAACAGATGGAGCACACCCACTGGGGTCAGCGTCAGTAAACTCAGGCACGGGAACTTCCTCAGCAGCAGGAACCTGAAGGACCAGCGTCCCGATCCAAACTAGATACTCGCCGAAGACGTCTCTTTTTCTTTTTCTGCTCATCAGCAGAAGGATCAAGTTGATTGGCTCGGCAAGGACGTCTCGGGCGAACACTGACAGGCCTCTGAACATCCAAGGTTGTACCAGCTTCCGGGAGAGGCACCACTGCCAATGTCCCAGCAGGAGTAGCATCAGAAGAGTCTTCGGCCAGCATATCAAGCATAGCATTTATTTCTGCATCACTAGGATCCAAAGGCACCTCAAAGTGGACTTGCCGTTCATCATCGGGAATTTCTCCAATCGAAGCAACCAAAGCACTAACTTCTTCGGCAGAGGGTCGTACTCTAAGGCCCAAACCGCTGTCAGTAACTGGAGGATTCGACACAAAATGGGTAAAAGCCTTGGAAGGAGGCAGGTTCCAGGCCAAGTATGCGATAGGGGCACCAACATTGGACACCTTACCTCTAAGTATCATTTCAAGCCGGTTCACCAAGTCTACAGCGGGAATTCTTATATTGGTGACCCGGGTTGAATCAGCTAAACCTTGGTACAAGTAGGCTAGGTATGCCCTATCCTTCAACAGCTGGATGTTTTTGAAAACAAAATCAGCAACCACAGCCTCTGCAGTTCAAACCCCTCTCCTTCAGCAGTCCAACTTCAGCCAGCAAAGCCCCTGCCTCAGCCACCTCCTGGTCTATAGGAGACTCGGTCCAACTCGGAGTGCGAACATCCGGCTGTCTCCCTGACCGTGGGGGGAGAGATTTTCCGTGGTTCTCAACAATAAACCATTCCAAGCGCCATCCCTTGATACTATCCTTGAGAGGGATTTCAAGATATTCAGTTTTCCTCCCACAACGCATCTCCAAACTAGCACCCCCAACCAGCTGATGCTGCCCCCCGGCCATCCCAGGGCGACAGTGATACAAGTACTTCCACAATCCAAAATGTGGCAGCACGCCAAGAAAAGCTTCGCATAAATGAACGTAAATGGAAATTTGCAGAATGGAATTGGGATTCAGATGGGTCAAATTAAGACGATAGAAATCAAGGAGACCGCGGAGAAGAAAAGGAACGTAAATCATAGATTCGTGGGTATCCTCTGTTGGGATAGTGACCCCATGGCAAATCCGCCAAGAACAGAGCTTCCTTCGGAGGAAGAACCCCGATGGACACGAGGTGGAGAAGGTCGGATTCAGAAACAACAGACATGTGGTTACCTGCGAAGGGCAACTGGCTGTTGGGGTCGATAGGGGGAATCACCGCAGCGGATGAACTCGAGGCTTTTCGCTTAGGCGCCATATCAATTCCACCAACGAACCGAACGGGAGCCGAATTTCAAAAGGACAGAAAGGATCTGAAGGCAGGAAAGCAAGAACTAGGGCGCGGAAAGCAGAGGCGGCTGAAAGGGCAGCACTTATGGGATATTCCTGAGTCAGATACCGTTTCCAAAAAGCGCCCAGTCACCCGGCAGTTGCTTCTAAAAACGCCAACGTGCCATGTCATCACCCGGCGGTTACTTCTAAAAAACACCAGTATGCCACATCATCACTCGGCTATTGTCCTCAAAGTTGCCAACGCAGCCCGTTCTAACTCGACCGTTATCTCTAAAACACTGATGTTACCACCAGTCGCTCGGCAGTTATCTCCAAAACTCCGACGTCGTCTTCAAGTCACTCGGCAGTTACCTCTAAAACGCCAACGTCGTCTTCAGTCGCTCGGCGGTTATCTCTAAAACGCTGACGTCATCATAAGTCACTCGGCCGTTACCTCTAAAAGCGCTGACGCGATCATCAGTCATTCTGACGCGGACACGGCTTTGTCATCACTCGGACGCCATTTCAAATGCGTAAATATTGGCAATAATAGCTCAGCCATCACCCCTAAAAGTGTCGATACGATGCCCGAGTTATTTAATTACTATTCCAAAGGAATCAACTTCATAAACAAGGCGGGCGAAGGAATGATTCAAGAACTCTAAGTTATGCCACAAACATAACAGACAGAAGAACAGCATCCTTCATTAAGGGAAGTTTCAGAAATTACAAATCAACTCATTATGAGTTGATACTTCCCTATTGCTACTACTATACTACATTCTACTACTACACTACATTTCTACCACTACTATACTACATTCTACTACTAACTACTACTACATTATTTCACTATACTACTTCTAATCTATACTAATATCTAAGAACCAGTGGCATCTAGCCACTGGCCCTGTTGCTGCCCTTGCTGCTGCCGCCGCCGTTGCCACCCCTGCTGCCGCCGCCGTTGCCGCCCCTGCCGCCGCCGCCGTCGCCACCCTTGCTGCCGCCGTTGCCGCCCCTGCCGCCGTCCGTCACTGTCATCGCCGCCGTCATCATCCTCGTCGTCGTCGTCGTCTTTCGCCTGCCACCGTCCTCCTCGGACGAGTCCTCCTCAGTCCGAGGAGTACTCCGACTCATCCGAGCCCGCGAGCCCGGAGCGCTCGACGGCCCGGATATAAGTCCAGACCTCCGCGGCAAGCCCCTGTGAGTCGTCTGAGTCATCAGACGACGCTGGGGGAGAGACGGGAGCCAGAGTCCCCTCGGACTCGGAGGAGAACTCCTTCTCCGAGTATTCCGAGTCGCTGAAATCCTCCGAGGGAGGAGTCGGCTCACGCTTGCGTTTGTTGCTCTTGCCCATGGTGGAAATGGAGGGAGAGGAAGAAAGCAAGCAGCGGAGAACAGCAAGAGATGTGAAAAAACCAGAGAGGCAGAGGCACTATTTATAGAAGAAGAAGGCAACCGCTCACCTCCTACCATGGTCACTGAACAGTCGCAAAATATTCAATATACACTTCAACCCGTCTGAAGATGCGTCAGACAGCTGACGCCGTTTCACGCAACGCAACACCCATTGGGGCTCCTAGTCAACCGCGCGGGCGATATGATTACACCCACCGTCACATCACATTACTACTCAGAGGCAGCCGACTAAAACACTCAGTGTACCAAGCCATCCCTTGCCCACACCCATTGGGGGGGGATGCCCAGGAATTATCAGTATATTTTTCAAAACTATCACATCTGTGCAGGGCATGCAATGAATACCTCAAGACAAAAATGAGATATCAGTAAGGATCAAAGGAAAGCCAAATATAGCCGGTGAAGTACAAAATCTGACCGACAGAAGCGACGTGAAGACTAGCCAGGGAAGGTCCATCAAATGTCCAATCAGTTGCAGAGCAAATAAATTGCACCACCTAGCAAGATATGGGCGGATCACGAGCTCGGCTGCAAAAGACAAAACACATGCTGACCTCTAAAGCATAATATCGATGACATAATGCTGACTTCTAAGGCATTCGAAAAAAGAAAATATGACTCTCGGCAAAAGGACACGAAATAAAGACCTTCGAGAGGATTGTTTTCAAAAATCCACTCAAAGCTCGGGGGCTACACCCATTGGGTGCACCTTCGGTGCACCCCATGGATCACCATTTCAAGCCAAGATAATGCCGACTTCTAAGGCATAAGGCAAGATTAAAGACAAGGCTAACCTCCAACCAAAGTGCAAGTGGGAAATAAAAATGATTTCTGATGAAGACCTTCGAGTCGATTATTATCCAAAATCCACTCGAAGCTCGGGGGCTACACCCATTGGGTGCACCTCCGGTGCACCCAATGAAATTCAAGGTCCTGTAATACGAAATGCAAATCTCCAAGGCATGAGTATGAGGCAAAACTCCTAGATTTCGAGTGAAGCAAAGCAGAAGGAGACAGTAAGAAATCGTTTTTACCAAACTGCCTGAGAAGCATTTCTTATCGTAAACGAAGCCCGCAAGTTGGACCTAGGATCTTTGGGCCGATTATCTCAAAATCAACCCAAAGATCGGGGGCTTGTGGGGGACAGATATCCCCTGGGTCCACTAGAAGGATAAAAGACCTCAAGAAAAGCCCAAGGGCCCAATAGATCGTAAGGTCACTCCTTCATGGGCCTGGGGAGGAACAATCAGTAAAGCAGATCGATGTAAGGCCGGGTCAGTGCAAGCCCGGATGGCTCCACAACGTCGAGCAAGTGACCACAACAGAAGATCCGACTTTCCCGCGCTGGAGCCCCGTACAACGGAACCAGGCGAGGATAAGTCGGCAAAATCATAGGAAGATAGGCTCAAACAGTTCACTATCTTTTAGGTGCACATTGTTATCATATCAGCTTGTATTGCCTCACGGTCGAATATATAAGGCCTAGGGGGCACCCCTTCAAGACGATCGATCCCACTACTCAGCCATCCACCCCAGCTCTCTATGTTCTAGCTTTAGGGAACTCCTTTGTAACCCATTACATAACGCATACTCGCCAGGACGTAGGATGTTACGCATCTCAAAGCGGCCTGAACCTGTAAACACTGTCCATCAGTTCCTCGTGCATCTAGCACAAACCATTTAGCTACAGTCAGGCGACACCGTCCTACTCCTAAAACACCTTGAGGGGCAACCCCGGGTGTGCGGTCGGACCCAAAACACCGACAGTGGGGGCGGCGTCCGCGTCCCTGGATGGCCTTGTCCTCACTCCCGTAGCGACGACGGGAGCGAGGACCTCCTTGTGCGTGTTGGGCGGCCGCCATTCTCCGGCATGGTGTTGGCGCGCAGGTGGCCGCTGTCGTCGGTGCTGAGGTGGTGGTCGCCATAGGTGAGGCTTCCCACCGCCGAGGTGGTTGCCTCTACCGACGAGACCGTCAGTGCCACCTGTGGTCGGGCCTTCGGCTCTTTGGTTTAATGGCTTGTCCTCGCCCCTCGAACGGGGGCGAGGGCCTTTTCACAGTAGCGTTCGCCCTGGGGAAATCGCTGCTGCTGTCTAGCCGCCCGAGGCGGAGGTCGTTGTCGCTGCTGGTGCAGTGGTCGCCGGCGAGCCGCTTGGAGCCCGTTATCTTGCAGCCCCTCTGGTGTGGAGGTAGTTCATTCCTGCGGGAATGGAGCTGGGTCCCGTTTGTAAGGGAATGTAAGAGCAAAAATGTAATTGCTCCAAGTACCAAGATATCTGCTGTAGGTCGGGAAAGCCGCCGAGGGTGCTGCCGACATCTACGTAGCATAGTTATCCCAAGTACGTGTTTTTGATTTCTGTGGCTGCCTGAGGCCTGAAGATTTGGGTATTCCTGTGTAAAGCCGTGTTTCTTTCCTCTTATTTCGAGCATTAAGACTTGTTCGTCGGTAGCAGAATCACTTATCCGAGCGTGAGTTACCTTTCGCGGAAGGTACGAGTAAGGTATCCGTATCCCGGAGGCATAGGAGTCCCTTGGCTCGGTCGACCTTGCCGTTCAAGGTCTCTCTTGTCGTTTTTAGGATTCCGCCATCGATGCAGTCGAAAGGCACGAAAGTCGTTTTGGTAGGAAAACTTTTCCGAGGAAAGCTTTGGAGCAGAGGGGGTTTCACCTCGCCGACGTCCCCTCGGGTAGCTCCCCCCAGAGTCACCTGCGGGCCTTGGGCGGCCATGTGCGCAGCAGACTCCGCGGGGCACTACACCACGGCGTGAGGCGGGCCTTCGCCGTCCTCGCCTCCCACTACGACGTGGATCTGGAGCGGGTCAGCGAGGGGTACTGCTTACCCTGACGAAGAGGAGGCCGCCTTAGCCAAGGTCCAGAGGCTTGACGCGGCTGTCGAGGGCCCAAGCGCGGTGCTGGCTTCCTCCTTCGAGGTGGAGGTCCTTCTGCCCGTGTCGCCGTTTGAGGCCGGGCCAGATTCTGCTGAGGGCAGTAACGACACCGAGGGTGTTACTCCTCCCCCTGCCGATACCTGAGCCCGACGAAGAGGAGGCTGCCTTAGCTGAGGTCTAGAGGCTTGATGCGGCTGTCGAGGGCCCAAGCGCGGTGCTGGCTTCCTCCTTCGAGGTGGAGGTCCTTCCGCCCGTGTCGCCGTCTGAGGCCAGGCCAGATTCTGCCGAGGGCAGAAACGACGCCGAGGGTGCTGCTCCTCCCCCTGCCGATACCTGAGCCTGTAGGAACAGTTTATTTAAGTATGCGTATGTTTCTCGCGGTCGCTAAGGCCTAAACATTTTCAATGTTGGAGTTTAAAGCTATGTTTCCTTTCCTCTTGTTTCGAGCATTGGGACTGGGTCGGTAGTAGAGTCACTTATCCGAGCGTGAGCTACCCTTCGTGGAAGGTGACGAGTGAGGTATCCGTATCCCGGAGGCGTAGGAGTCCCTCGGCTCGGTCGGCCTTGCCGTTCAAGGTCTCTCTTGCTCGTTTTTGGGATTTCGCTATCAACATAGTCGAAATGGTACGAAAGTCGTTTTCTACCCGAGTGTTAGGACTTGTTCGGTAGCAGAATCACTTATCCGAGCGTGAGCTGCCTTTCACGGAAGGTGATGAGTGAGGTATCCGTATCCCGGAGGCAGTAGGAGTCCCTCGGCTCGGTCGGCCTTGCCGTTCAACGTCTCACTCGCTCATTTTTGGGATTCCGCTATCGACATAGTCGGAAGGCACGAAAGACGTTTTGGTAGAAAACTTTTCCGAGGAAAATTTTGACGCAGAGGGGGTTCCCCCCTTCTAGCCCCCGAGGGAGGGTCGGCTTTTGCTGAGGCAAGGCCGATCCTCCCTTGACAGCTAGACTTTTTATTTGTACATGTAAAGGGATCGAGGTACATAAACGACTTGAAACATTTTAAGGGTAAAAGCGACGTAGCTGTTCGATGTTCCAAGCGTTGTTGTAGACCTCGCCTTGATCGTTGGCCAGCTTGTATGTCCCGGGCTTCAAAATTTTGGCGATGATGAACGGCCCTTCCCAGGGGGGAGTAAGCTTGTGGCACCCTCAGGCGTCTTGTCGTAGCCGAAGCACCAGATCTCCCACCTGGAAACCTTGGGGCCGAATCCTCCGGGCGTGGTAGCGTCGCAGGGACTGCTGATACCGTGCTGAGTGTATCAAGGCTACGTCCCGAGCCTCTTCTAGCTGGTCCAATGAATCTTCTCGGCTAGTTTGGTTGTTTTGGTCGTCGTATGCCTTTGTCCTCGGGGACCCGTATTCTAAGTCCGTGGGTAGGATAGCCTCGGTCCCATAGACTAGGAAAAACGGCGAGAAACCCGTGGCCCGGCTCGGCTTCGTCCTCAGACTCCAAACTACCGAGGGTAGCTCTTTTATCCACCGCTTCCCAAACTTGTTCAGGTCATTGTAGATCCTTGGTTTTAGCCCCTGCAAAATCATGCCATTGGCGCGCTCCACTTGCCCATTTGTCATTGGGTGAGCTACGGCGGCCCAGTCCACACGGATGTGGTGGTCTTCGCAGAAGTCTAGGAAATTTTTCCCAGTGAACTGCGTGCCGTTGTCGGTGATGATAGAGTTTGGGATCCCAAAGCGGTGGATGATATTTGTAAAGAACGCCACTGCCTGCTCGGACCTGATGCTGGTTAAGGGTCGAACTTCGATCCACTTGGAGAATTTGTCGATGGCGACCAGCAGGTGCGTGAAGCCCCCGGGTGCCTTCTGCAGGGGACCGACAAGGTCCAGACCCCACACAGCAAATGACCAAGTGATAGGTATTGTTTGTAGAGCCTGAGCAGGCAGGTGTGTTTGTCTCGCGTAGAATTGACACCCTCGGCAGGAGCGTACAATCCTAGTGGCGTCGGCCACTGTGGTCGGCCAGTAGAAATCTTGTCGGAAAGCGTTTCCCACGAGGGTCCGAGGCGCCGCATGGTGACCGCAAGCCCCCGAGTGTATCTCTTGCAACAGCTCCTGTCCTTGGGCGACGGATATGCATCGTTGGAGAATGCCCGAGGGGCTGCGGTGATACAACTCCTTTTCATCACCCAGTAAAACGAACGACTTGGCGCGCCGAGCCAGTCGCCGAGCTTCGGCCTTGTCGAGGGGCAGCTCTCCTCGGAGGAGATATTCCAGGTACGGGGTCTGCCAGTTCAGGTTTGGCGTAACCCCATCCTGCTTTCCCTCGACGCGCAAGGGCCTCACCCTCGGCGGCCGAGGGTACCTCGAGCTGGGCCGAGGTCTCCTCGGGTTCGAGCGCGTCGTCGATTTTGACGGATGGCTGATATATATCCCTGGAGAAGACATTCGGGGGAACCGTCGTTCGCCCCGAGGCTATTTTCGCCAGCTCATCCGCGGTCTCGTTGTACCGTCGAGCAACGTGGTTGAGCTCCTAGCCCATAGAACTTATCTTCCAAGCGCCGAACTTCGTTGCAGTACGCCTCCATTTTCCGATCACGGCAGTGAGAGTTCTTCATGACTTGGTCAATAACGAGCTGCGAGTCGCCACAAGCGTCGAGGCGCTGAACCCCTAGCTCGACGGCGATGCGCAGTCCATTAACCAAGGCCTCGTACTCGGCCACGTTGTTTGACGCCGGAAAATGGAGGCGTATTACGTAACGCACATGTTCTCCGAGGGGTGAGATGAAGATCAAGCCTGCGCCTGCTTCGGTTTTCATCAACGACCCGTCGAAGTACATGGTCCAAAGTTCGGCCTGGATTGGGGCTGTTGGCAACTGGGTGTCTGTCCATTCAGCCAGGAAGTCGGCCAAGACTTGGGATTTTATGGCCTTCCGAGGTGCAAATGAAAGTGTTTCACCCATGAGTTCACTTGCCCATTTTGTTATCCTACCCGAGGCCTCTCGGCACTGGATGATCTCTCCCAAGGGGAAAGATGACACCACAGTAACCGGATGCGACTCGAAGTAGTGTCGTAGCTTCCGCCGTGTCAGAATCACTGCGTACAACAGCTTCTGGATTTGCGGGTAGCGGATTTTGGTCTCGGATAGCACTTCGCTGATGAAGTAGACTGGCCTCTAGATGAGCAGTGCATGCCCTTCTTCTCGTCTCTCGACTACGACCGCAGCGCTGACCACCTGAGTGGTTGCGGCGATGTAAATCAAGAGGGCTTCTTCCGCCGCGGGGGGCACCAAGATGGGCGCATTAGTAAGGAGTGTCTTTAAGTTTCCTGAGGGCTTCCTCGGCCTCAGGGGGTCCAAGTGAAGCACTCGGCCTTCCTTAAGAGGCGGTACAAGGGCAATCCTTTCTCGCCAAGGCGCAAGATGAAGCGGCTCAGGGCCGTAAGGCATCCCATGACCCTTTGTACTCCTTTTAAATCTTTGATGGGTCCCATGTTGGTGATGGCCGCGATTTTCTCCGGGTTGGCCTCGATGCCTCGTTCGGAGACGATGAACCCTAGGAGCATGCCTCGGGGGACTCCGAAGACACACTTCTCAGGATTGAGTTTTACGCTCTTTGCTTTTAGGCACCTGAATGTTACCTCAAGGTCAGAGAGGAGGTCGGAGGCTTTCCTTGTTTTGACAACGATGTCATCAACGTAAGCCTCAACCGTTCTGCCGATGTACTCTCCGAACACGTGGTTCATGCACCTTTCATATGTTGCACCTGCATTCCTCAAGCCAAATGGCATAGTAGTATAACAATACATGCCAAAAGGTGTGATAAAAGAAGTCGCGAGCTGGTCGAACTCTTTCATCTTGATTTGGTGATAACCTGAATAGGCGTCGAGGAAAGACAGAGTTTCGCACCCAGCAGTGGAGTCCACAATTTGATCGATCCGGGGCAGAGGGTAGGGAACCTTTGGACATGCTTTGTTTAACCCAGTGTAGTCTACGCACATCCTCCATTTCCCACCTTTTTTCTTTACAAGCACAGGGTTAGCTAACCATTTTGGATGGAATACCTCTTTGATGAACCCTGCAGCCATTAACTTGTGGACCTCCACGCCTATGGCTCTACGCTTTTCTTCATCAAAATGGCGCAGGTGCTGTTTCACGGGTCGGGCTCCGGCTCGGATGTCCAGTGAGTGCTCGGTGACATCCCTCGGTATGCCCGGCATGTCCGAGGGACTCCACGCAAAAACTTCGGCGTTTGCGCAGAGAAAGTCGACGAGCACTGCTTCCTATTTGGGGTCGAGCTTGGAGCCGATCCTGACTTTCTTGTTGGTGTCGTTGCTGGGGTCGAGAGGGATGGACTTAACCGCCTCGGCTGGCTCGAAGTTGCCGGCGTGCCGCTTCGCGTCGGGCGCCTCTTTGGAGAGGCAATCCAGGTCGGCGATGAGGGCTTCGGACTCAGCGAGGGCTTCAGTGTACTCCACGCATTCCACGTCGCACTCGTAAGCATGTCGGTACGTGGGTCCGACGGTGATGACTCCCTTGGGGCCAGGCATCTTGAGCTTGAGGTAAGTGTAGTTGGGGATGGCCATGAACTTGGCGTAGCATGGTCTTCCCAGCACCGTGTGATAAGTCCCTCGGAACCCGACTACCTCAAAGGTGAGGGTTTCCTTTCGGAAGTTGGAGGGAGTTCCGAAGCAGACGGGCAAGTCAATCTGTTCGAGGGGCAGGATACGCTTTTCGGGTGCAATCCCGTGGAAGGGTGCTGCACCAGCCCGGATCTCAGACCGATCAACCCCCAAGAGCTCTAGGGTCTTAGCGTAGATGATGTTGACGCTGCTGCCTCCGTCCATGACGACCTTGGAGAGCCTAACGTTGTTGATGATTGGGTCGACGACGAGCGGGTATCTTCCTGGGCTCGACACATAGTTGGGGTGGTCGCCTTGGTCGAAGGTGATGGGCTTGTCGGACCAGTCTAGGTAGACTGGCGTTGCTACCTTCATCGAGTAGACCTCCTGGCGCTCCTGCTTGCGGTGCCGAGCCAAGGTGTTCGCCACCTGCCTGCCATAGATCATGAAGCAGTTGTGGACCTCTAGGAACTCTTCTTCCCCGTCGCCTCCTTTCTTGTTGTTGTCGTGGTCCTTGTCGTCCTCCGTCGAGGGTCCAGCCTTATTGAAGTAACGCTGGAGCATGTCGCACTCTTCCAAGGTGTGCTTGACGGGACCCATGTGATAGGGGCACGACTCCTTGAGCATTTTGTCGAACACATTGGCCCCTCCGGGAGGCTTCCAAGGGTTCCTGTGCTCGGCAGCAGCGACGAGGTCTGCGTCGATGGCGTTGCGCTTTGCTTGTGCCTTCTTCCTGGTCTTCTTCTTCGTGCCATGCTGAATGGACACCTCGGGGTCGTCTTCCTTCTGCCTTCCCTGAGGCTGCTTGTCCTTCCGGAAGATGGCTTCGACCGCCCCTAGCCAGAGGCAAACTTGGTGGCTATGTCCATCAATTCGCTTGCCTTGGTGGGTGTCTTGCGCCCCAGTTTGCTCACCAAGTCCCGGCAAGTGGTGCCAGCGAGGAATGCCCCGATGACGTCCGAGTCAGTGATGTTACGCAACTCGGTGCACTGCTTTGAAAACCGTTGGATGTACTCTAGCAGGGATTCCCCTGGCTGCTAGCGACAGCTTCGGAGATCCCATGAGTTCCCAGGGCGCACGTACGTGCCTTGGAAATTTCCAGCGAAGGCCTTGACTAGGTCGTCCCAGCCGAAGATCTGCGTAGGAGGCAGATGCTCCAGCCAGGCCCGGGCAGTGTCGGAGAGGAAAAGGGGAAGGTTGCGGATGATGAGGTTGTCGTCGTCCGTCCCTCCCAACTGGCATGCCAGCCGGTAATCCGCGAGCCACAATTCTGGCCTCGTCTCCCCCGAGTACTTGGTGATGGTAGTCGGGGCCTAGAACCGGGCCGAGAACGGCACTCATCGTATGGCTCGGCTAAAGACCCGCGGGCCTGGTGGTTCGGGTGAGGGGCTCCGATCCTCCTCACTGTCGTAGCGTCCCCCGCGCCTGGGGTGGTAGCCTCGGCGCACCTTTTCCTCGAGGCGGGCTCGACGGTCGCGGCGGCGCTGATCGTCGCCGAGGCAATCCCTGGCTATAGGTGTCTCGTCTCTTGTAGGCTCGGTGTGGACCGAGGCCTCGCACGTGTGTCGGGAGGACGCTATGTGATGCACCGAGGGGCACCCTCGCCTTCGGGAGGCGGAGCTCTTGGCTCGTCGGGCTGTGGTGTTTTCCAGGAGGTTCTTGAGTTCGCCCTAAATACTTCGCCCTTCGGTGGTGGATGGCTCCAGCATCGTTCGAAGCAATACCGCCGCTGCAGCCAGGTCCTGGCCGGCCCCGTTGATGGCCGGAGGCAGCATTGCCCTGGCATCGTCAATAATGCGGCGCTGGACGTCCCGGGCCCGATGGCGCGCTCCTGCGGCGAGCGCTCGGCCTGCCCACTCTTGCTCGAGGTTTTGCCGGAGCTGCACAAGTTGCCCTGTTTCCTCGTCGAGCTTGGCCTGCATCTCATGGAGTTGCTCGAGCTGTGAGCCCTGACCCCCCATAGGGACCTGGGCCACAGCTAGCTCCCGCGGGATCTCAACGCGAGATGCGGGTGCAAGGGCACCGTCATTTCCTAGCATGCCGAGGTGGTTTTCTCCATCGTGAACTTCCAGATCGATGTGGTAGCACTCGCGAGTTGGGTCGCAACCCTCGTCGTCAAGGCTGTGGCCATCATTAGAGCAGCCGGAAAGGCAGTGGTCACATGCGGACATGAAGTCACGCATGGCGCCGGGATCACGGAGTCCGGAGAAATCCCAACTGACGTCGAGGTCGTCCTCTTCCTCGGAACCCGCGAGTCCGGAGGTTGAGACGGTCGTCAGTCGGTCCCAAGTTGACCGCATATGGTACCCCGGAAGGTCAGGATATGCCCTTACGAAAGCGCTTACCGAAGCGAGGTCGCTCGGTGGATCGAAGCTGAATCTAAAGGGAACAGGGTGGAAAACGGATGGTACCTCTTGGTTGATGGACGGTGGTGAAGTCGCATCGGGGACGGAATGCACCGTTATCTCAGGTACGAGGCTAACGCCAAACAAGTCCTTCGCGAGGGTGCTGGCGTCATCAGTCTGCTTGGGGTTGGCACATTGCTGGGAAGCGACACCTATCATTGTCTCAGGTGCGAGGACAACACTCGACATGTCCCCCGCAGGGGTGCCGGTGTCGTCGACTCGCTCTGGTCCGACAGCCGTCGAGGTGCTGCCCCTGCCTGGCCATGGTTGCCCCGTCTCTGTCTCCTCCGGCGAGGAGGGTGGCGGGGCAAACCCGGGTGTTCCTCTTCTGCCACGGGGGGAAGTCGTCATCGAGTTCGCCCCCGTCGGGCGAGCCGACGACCGTCATTGTTGTCGTGCTGCGAGAGAAGGAGTACCATGTCGTAGCCGCCGTCGGGGGACATGAACTCGAGGCTCCCAAAGCGGAGCACCATCCCGGGCTGAAGAGGATGCTGAAGATTGTCCATCTGGAACTCAACGGGAAAGTATTGTCAACACGTAGCGAACCCCTACCTGGCGCGCCAACTGTCGGCGTTTCGGACCCGGGGGACCCTCAATCGGACCGACTAGTGAATTTTGTGCCGCGTGCCCCTGTCTAGATGGGTTGATGCAAGATGGAACGCAAGAGGGGGGATGAGGCTTATGTTATCTTGCACCGGGGGTGCTTGCAGTAGGGGTTACAAGCTTCGCGAGAGAGGGAACGGGCCCTAGGCCTCCTAGGGGGGGTCTAGTGTTGCGGAGTGGAGCTCGATGTTTGGGTGAGTCCGTCTCCGTTGCTCTTGCTGCCCGTGTTGCCCCCTTTTTCCCCCTCCTCTCGAAGGCCCTGGGCATCCCCTTTTATAGACACAAGGGGATGGTCCAGCTGTACATATGGGGGTGTAGCAATATGCTAATGTGTCCGGCGAAGAGGTGCTTGAGCCCTGTATGAAGCACAGCTGGCGGTGCGGCCCTGGGTCCTGCTGACGTTTCTTTGCCTTCGTAGAGAGCTTGTGGACTATTGACGTCATGGACGCATGCGGGGAACCATCATTACCTATTGCCAGAGTAATCTAGATGTGACTCCGGTCTTGTTCCTTCGTAGCCTGTGGCGGCTAGCTAGAGGTAGGGTAATGATGTATCCCCTGTAGCGTAGTCGGGCTGAGGCCGAGGTCAGGCGAGGCGGTGACTCCTCCCGAGGCCGAGGCCGAGGTTGGGCGAGGTTGTGACTCCTTCCCAGGCTAAGGCTGAGGTCGGGCGAGGCGAAGACCTCTTCCCGAGGCCGAGGCGCCGGTCGAGACCTGGGGTCGGGCGAGGCGGAGACCTCCTCCCGAGGCCGAGGCTGAGGTTGAGACCTGGTCGGGCGAGGCGGAGCTCCCTGTTGCGCCCGAGGCTGAACTCGGGAGAGGCCATGACTTACTGTTGTTAGTCTTTCCCTGGTAGTTGGCATAGTAGTGGGAACGGGGTAAATAGTGTCATTTTCTTGTCAGAACGATCAGTAAAGGGGCAAAGTGACTGCAGGTCATTTCGACCTTGTTGACTGCGGCGCGCGTGTCAGGATAAGGTGTTAGGCGATCCCCGCATTAAATGCGCACGCGATACGGTCGGTTGGTAAGGCGATTTGGCCTAGGTCGCTGCACGACAAAGTTTGCCCGAGCTGGGCTTTGGGCGAGCCGAGGGTGCGCCCACTGCCTAAGGAGGCCCTCGGGCGAGGCGTGAATCCGTTCGGGTCTACTATTCTTGCCCGAGGCTGGGCTCGGATGAGATCGCGTCCCTTGGCAGACGAGGCCTTGGCTTGAACCGTGCTTATCAGTCTTTGTGGTTTGTTCTGAAGATGTTTTCTAGCCATGTTAAGGAGTGTTGGGGGTACCCCTAATTACGGTACCCGACACATATTTTCCTATGTGCTTAAAAGCACAATGCAACCAGTGAATGTCTTTGTGAGCGTTAGACCCTGATGGTCATTTTACTTGTTGATCTGAAGTCAACTAATGGCTCCAAACGACGAATGGTATTCTTGAGCCCCTGAAGGACCCTTATGGATAAAATAGTATTGTGCATGTTAGTCTAAATCTTAATGATTGACTGTGCATTTGGTAATAATAACAATAAGTTTGTAGAATTGTAACCACGAAGCAACTTGTTGTTGCGTGTCTTGCTAGATGTTGAGACTAACCCTTCATGTTGAAGGAAAAATATGTAGTATGCATGCCACTACATTAATCTAAGTCCAAAGCTCACTGCATAGAACCCCGATCTGTAATGTGCGTAAGATTTCCCAAATAAATCACCACAATATCATACATTGGCCACAACTGGATCATTGTGGTTGGGGATTTTATCTGTATGCTTTTAGAACATCTCGGCATTAGGGGGAGGAATGCCCATATAATGTAATGCCTCAATATTCTATTAAACGCACAAAAGCCAAACTGAACCTGTCGTTCGGTGTGTACTCCTGTATATATGGAGTTTGCAAGAAATCGTTGAGGAGTAACCATATTGGTCTGAATGCTTCTACCTGATGTAGATGTGGATATACCCAGGACTAATATCATATCCACATTTGACTTATTGGTATTTGATCTATTCTCGGGGACGCCTGCGAATATGATCCATCAGTCTTAGTCAAAGCATATGTTCTGATTGTAGATTCACGTGGTCTGTGATAACTCTCCTCCGATTAATTCACCCTGATGGTGATTTGCCTCACGAAGAGGTTCATATTGATGATGAAACTCCTAGCAATGCGCGCAATATCATTGTGCTGGGAATATGGAACAATGAATCTTTTGTTTTGGGAAATGATGGAGATCATTATTAAATGTGGGAGACAAATATGTCGACACCTATCATACCTCTCTAGATTGCAAATGGATCCAAAACAAAGTCCTAGGCATGAGCGCTTTAAGCTCTCTTATCGGGTCATTGATAAATGCAATCGAGGCTAAACCAATAATCGCAAAATGAAAGTCACGAGCTTGAAGTTCGGACATTTATGGGCACTATTGAAATAATGTGTGGTGAATGCGATGGTTCGAGTGGTCTTGTGAGAGACCCATCCCACATATGTGTTGAATAAACACTGTTCCGCTATGTAATATATCTGGCAAATGGCATGAATTAAAATATGCAGTTAATAGGATTCTGAAGATCCGTCATGAGATCCTAGGAGGACTCATATCTTTGAATTATAAATATGCAACATATAAATCTTGTACCGAATAATACATTCTTGACGAATGAACACTCTCCTATGTAGAGAGAATATCTCCTAGATGAGATTATAGTTCCTTAATGGAACCTTTCTAGAAGAAGTAAAGTCTGTGTTAAACACCAAAGTTTGATAATCCCTATAAAGGGATAAAGACCCATACAGACCCGAAAAAGAATAAGATGAGGTACCAAAGGACTTGAAGTTCACCGAATAAGCACATGTGCATTCCATGAGTTTTACTCATGGTAATTTCCACTAGATGTGGAATTACGATATCCTCTAAAGCCCTGATGGCAGAAACCTATAAAGTTTAGGTGTTACTGGCAAAATATCCCCATTGTGCTAGAATGATAGAATATAACGATATATCTAATCGATGAAAAATCCCTGATGGATTACGATCTTAGATGGACTTTTGTTACACAATCATAGATGTTGCAATGGATGAACGCCTCGAGCGATGTGTCATATTTAGAATATGTACTATTACAACTATATTATCCCCTAAGTCCTATTGAAGGACATGTTATTTGCTTTGCACAACTATGTATAAATTGTGGTGTAAGATAGAAAATGATAGCACCCCAACCTCATCCATTCTTGTTATTCCAGATGAACAATGAGACATATATCTTGAAGAATATGCTTGAGTTATGAGGGATAACGACTTTGACAGATGTCATCGTCAGGGGGAGCGAATGCTTATATTGATCACAATCGTGAGACAATAAATGTCATATTCTATGCCTTGAAGGCGTGAGCTTGATGATCAATATGTAAACCTTTATGGAACTTTCTACCAAATATATAGATCCAGTCGATCGAACACCATTAGTCAAAGTGGCTTATTTATATTGATATGTGCACTTACCTCGTATATCCTAGAAGTGAGTTGAGGTAAAGTTCCTGAAATAGTCCTTGCAAGGATATGCAATCTGTTTGCTAAATCTTTATGCGCATATACTTCTAGAAGAAGATGTTTTGCCTTATTGATATGGTTTTGCAAGGATCAGGGGGAGCACATTTCTAAAGTTAGCCCTTGTAGAAGATTCGATAGAATCTAGATCCTAAAGGATCGAAATCTGTCCTGATGACAGTTGTTGTACTCTTTTTCCCTTGGTGAGTTTTCTTAAAGTTTCTCACATGAGGTTTTTAACGAGGCAACAAAGTGCAAATGAAATTTGTATCACCATGCACTCTTTCTCCACATTTTTCCCACTAGGTTTTTTGGAGTTTTAACGAGGCATGTGTTGGTCGTGGTATTCGCCCAAGGGGGAGTGTTAAGTAACCCTAGTTAGGGTTATGTGGGCAAATACCTGCTTTGCCCCTGAGGGGTCTCACATCTCTATATAAGGAACTTGTACACCCCCTCATAATACAGAGAAGAGAAAGAGGCCAGAGGCCCAACCCTACATCGTGTCAATTGTGTTTCCTCTGTCGTGCTACTGGGAAGGGAGACGGGTTCTCTACAGCTTCTCGTGCCTCTACTACTGACGGGAGGGAAGGGAGCAGATCTGGCGATCCATGGTGACGTAGTTCTCAACAAGAAGGGCATTTAGTGCATGCTGCATAGCTGAAGACTGAAGGAATGGTGGGCCGGGGAGGGTTTGGTGGGCTACAGGGCTAGCTTAGGGTGTGTCGTGGCCCATCTGGACGTCCTTGTGGGTTCACCCCTATTAAGGAGAAGAAAGAACACTACAAACGATTATACCATGATGTGTGGACAACATAGAGAAGTATAAGGTAACAAAAAAACACCAAAATAAGTTGTAAGTGTGGCAAATGATAGAGCGTACGAGTATCTTTACTAATATTTGAGTAAGAGGGAAGAAGATGTCATATATCGGGTAGATAGTGTCCATAAGAGAAAGACAAGGGATTTCAATCAAGTTAAATGCGTGAAGGATGAAATAGAGCACCTATTGGTAAAAGAGGATGATATTAGACATAGATGGCAAGAGTATTTTGATAAATTGTTCGATGGAGAGAATGAAGATACAACCTTATAAATAGATGGCTCTCTAGATAATATCAATAGGTATTTTATGTGTAGGATTTAAGAATATGAAGTTAGAGATGTATTAAAAAAGGATGAAAGGAGGTAAGGTAATGGGCCATAATTATATCCTAATTCAGGCATGGAGATGCCTCATGGACATAAATATAGTATGGCTAAATAGGTTGTTTAATCATATATTCTTGTCAAACAAGATGTCCGACAAGTGGAGAAGTATGTTGGTACCGATCTACAAGAATAAGGGAGACATTCAAAATTATACTAATTACCAAGGTATTTAGTTGATGAGCCATACCATAAATCTATGGAAGAGAGTTGTCAAGCATCGTCTAAGAGGAATAACGAGGATCTCTATGAATCAATTTGGTTTCATGCCTGCAATGTCAATCATAGAAGCCATTTTCTTAATAAGACGAGTGATGTAGCAATATAGGTATCAGAAGAAGGATCTACATATGGTTTTCATTAACTTAGAGAAAGTTTATGAAAAAATACCAAAAGATATTATATGGTGGCCTTTAAATAAACATAAAGTTCCAACGATATACGGTAGCCTCAGTAAGGACATGTACAACAATGTTGTGTTTAGTGTTTGAACAGGTGATTAAGACATAAATGAACTTTGAGACCTTAACATTTTGTTTTGGCAATGGATAAGGTTGCACAAGGGACATACATGGATAAATCCCTTGATGTATACTTTTCATGGACAATATACTGATATAGTGCTAGTTGATAAAAGTCGGCCATGAGTAAATAAAAAACTAAAGATGTGACAGAAGACTCTAGAGTCCAAATGCTTTAGACTTAGTAGAACTAAAACTGAATATATAAGATATGACCACTATTACACATGAAAAAGGAGATGTTAGTTTAGAATATCTAGTAGTGTCTAGAAAGTATACCTTTCGATATTTAGGATCAATGCAACAGATAGATATGAATATTGATGAAGATGTTAGCCATAGAATCAAAGAGGGTGGATTAAGTGACATCATCTAACAGAAAAGACATTGTTGGGGGCCTTCGTCTTCCGAAGGTCCTCAAAAACATGACTAACATGTTTTCCAAGTGTAATATACTATTACAGGAACCTTCGACTTTGAGATGAAGGTGCGCACGGTATGAAAGGAGCGGTCTGGAAGAAGGATGAATCAGTTCCGAAGCTATGGATGAAGAAGCTTCGGCTTAGCGCAAAGATAGTGATGGAGAATGAAACCGACCTAAAGGGGAAAAGACTGCTTAGTCCTCGACAGATTACTCCTTAGTCAATAGTAAATGTCAAGGACTTGGATGTAATTTTACGCAGGCTGCGTCCCGTGCCAATAAATAGATGAACAGTAACACCATACTGTTCACGCTGACTTATAATCACTCGCACGTCACTCCTAAATTCTTACCTTCTGTCAAGCCGAAGCATTTGAGAACAAGTGACCAACATTGGCGCCCACCTCCGGTGAACTCATTTGACCACCTTCGGCAACCTGTGACCTTCGTCATGCCGCCGAAGAAGTCTTCAGGGCTAGGGGCTGCACTGCAGTCACTAGACGTCAATCAGGACACATTACGCGAAGCTAGGAGCCAAAAAAGGAAGGCTACTAGTCTGACACCTTAGGAGGAGGAGTTGGACCAAGAAATCAGGGACCTCGAAGCCATTCATCAACAGGTCCAGAGGAAAAAGGAGAAGATGCTTCGTCTCGCCGATCTTCAGAAGAAGATTGACGAGGCCGCTGAAGAAATGTGTCATCTCACCCAAGATGACCAAGACCGACGACCTCAACACAGAGAGCTTCGTCAAGACAACTCCTACAACGATGACGAATGGTATGATGATTTCCATCATGGCAATTTTGCTTTTGATGATGCTTCTCCTCTAGCAGCAGAATTGCAAGCTACCCCATGGCCCCCATCATACAAGCCACCCTAGCTCCCTATGTATGATGGGCACTTAGACCCGAAGCAGTTTCTCATGAGCTATGAGGCAACTATATCTTCTTATGGAGGCAACACTGCAGTCATGGCGAAATCCTTCGTCATGGCAGTCAAAAGTGTCGCACAAACCTGGTACTCTTCCCTCCGGCCAGGGACAATCACATCATGGCAGAAGCTTAAAGACATGCTAATCACTAGCTTCCAAGGATTTCAGACGAAGCCCGTCACTGCTCATGCTTTGTTTCAGTGCACACAAGACCATGAGGAGTACCTTCAAGTGTATGTCTGAAGGTTCCTGCGTCTGAGAGCACAAGCGCCTACAGTGCCCAATGAAATTGTCATTGAGGCCATGATCAAAGGGCTTCGACCAGGACCTACAGCTCAGTATTTTGCAAGGAAGCCCCCACAAACCCTAGAGAAGCTTCATCAGAAGATGGATGAATATATTCGGGCTGATAATGATTTCTGCTAGAGAAGGGAAGAAGCCTACAGGTTTTCTAAGATGACCAGGGGCTTCGGAGGAAGAACCCACCCCAGGCATGTCAGATCAATCCATAATTCCGGCATAAGTGATGACAGAGGAAGCCAGCCTCAAAGGCCACAACACAGCTCTCAACCTTCAGGGCAACAACAAAGCTCTTTTAGGCCACTAGCCCCAAGCGGTAAAGGCGACAGGGGCTTCAGAGGAAGGTACGGGGATCAACCCAGAAGGCTATATTGCTTATTCTGTGGAGAAGATAAGGGCCACACCACAAGACATGCTAAGTCACAATACAGAAGAAAAAAGAGATTGCCGAAGCTGAAGCACGACAGAATTAGCCGAAGCAGGTTTTACATACTGCTTCATGCTACTCTCCCTATGTACCAGAGTACGTAGGCAAGCAACAACCTTCAGCTTCTACCGCTTCGGCAAGTCACTCTCAAGCTTCCTGGGCCTAGCTCCCATTACCACTACCATTACCACCCACTCAGATCCGAAGCCAGCAGTCAGAAGGGCACCCACGTGCACAGCAGCAGCGTGATTTTCGGGAGAAATCCGAAGCTCGCACCGTCAACAGCACTGTGCCAGAATCCAAGCATATCTATTAAAGAATATCCTATTCTTGATGTATCTTTATCTTTTATGCCATTTTAATTTTTGTATGAGAAACAAGTCATGAAGAACTAAATTTCGATTTTATGTAATAATTGTGCTTGTGTCAACGAAAATCGTTCCTAGGGGAGTGCGGAGTAAGTTCCGAAGCTACAAAAAACGTTCCTAAGGGAGCGCGGAGTAAGTTTCGAAGCTATAAAAGTCATTCCTAAGGGAGCACAGAGTAAGTTTTCTGCTCAGAAGTTGTTCCTAAGGGGATGCTGAGCCAAAAATTCCACTGAAATATAAGGTGAAGAAGCTCCAAAGTCGTTCCTAAGGGGATGCAGAGCCAAAAATTCTACCGAAATAGAAGGTGAAGAAGCTCCAAAGTCATGCCTAAGGGGATGCAGAGCTTAAATACCACCAAAATATAAGGTGAAGAACTCCAAAGTCGTTCCTAAGGGGATGCAGAGCTTAGAGACTCCAAAGACGTCCCTAAGGGGATGCAGAGTCTTGTGTGTCTCAGTGTGGGCGCGCGTGCGTGTGTTCGGCATCACCATCATATTGCATCATATCACCGCATCATTCCGCATAACATTACATCATACATCATATCGCATTAACGGCAAAAGGATTGGATACGAAGAAAATCTTCGGCAATACTTTGTTGAATGAAAATGTGCTCAAGCACGAAGCAAACTTCGGGAAACACAATTTTATCAGACTGTCCATAGAAGGGGCATCTTTCTTTACGAAGCATGAAAAGAAGGAAAGGTGTTTTTTTCGCCGAAGGCTCAAAAACGGTATGTACGTAAATTTCATGCATCACAAAGAAATATATTACAACAATTTACATGTCTCATTAATTGTTCAATACACCAAATATTACATATTATCATTACAATAAAGTTTAATCTTCCTTAAGTATTTTCACTGCGGCTTCGTTCAGCAGCTTGTCGATGACTTTGTTGATGATGGAGTTAGCAACGCTCATTATATCCAGTGCTTCTTTCATAACTGGATCGGCTAGAGGGTCGTACGTCTCGGGCAGCGGTGACAGTTCAGCTGTAATACACAAAATGTTAGTTCGAAGCTATAAATAAACGCCGAAGCTAAAATTCAAAAACAATACCTATGCGCCTTTCACGTTCAGCAGCTTCTTCGGCTCGCCTAGTTTTTTCTCGGGCTTCGTGGGTTTCTTTTTCATTCTTCTTTATAATTTCGTTGGCTAATTCCTGGCCACTGTTGACCCATATATCTAAATAAAATTTTCCGCCCACTAATGTAGCTTCAGCCGAAGGGTCTTTTGCGTCGTCTATGGAGAAGGCGGCTTCAGCTTGGGCCGCAACTTTAACATGATCGCAACCAGCCTTCTCTAGGATAGCCGCAATCCCTCGAGCGCCGGAGAAAGCACAGATATCCCTACGATCGCTCAAGATCTCTTCAAATGCTTTGGCTTCCCCACTTATCCAATCAATAACGCCCTCGAGGTCGCCTCGGATGAAGTTTTCTTCAGAAGAATAGGCGCCTACTTTCACAAAGCTGGTTTTCAATTTTTTCACACAATCCAAGGATTTCTCGAAGCACCTTTCCTTGGATTCATGAAGCTCCTCAACATTTTTCTCTAGCCTAGTTTTCGACCATTCACTAATTTCTTGACTAGCCTTGGCAACTACAAAATTCTCATTAGCTTCGGCAAGTTTTTTCCGAAGGTCTTCAATTTTGGTTTTATAAATTTTGGATTGAGAGTTAAACTTTGCTTCATCTTCTTTAATTTTATCCACCAATGAAAATAAAATTTTGTCCTTCTCCAAGGCTTCGTTTCTCAGTTTAATGACTTCTGATCGAAGTTTGCCAAGAGCTATCGTGCAGCTTTCATCCTCTGCATTCTTTTGTGCCCTCAGGGCGTTGCTAAGAATTAAGCCCTGCGAAAAAGAAGGATAAAGGTTTAGCATGAGAATAAGACTTTATTTCCAAGTTCATAGACTTTAAGTTCACAATTTCTGTACCTTCAGGCTATTGTATGCAAGGCTGTCCGCGAGGTCATCCTTCGACATGGCGGAGAGGTGAAAGGGAAATGTGCCCTTGGGCCATTTCTAAAGTATTTTGGTGATTAAGTGTCCAACACAATTGCCTTAAGTATTAATAAGTGCCAAATGGTGGATGAAGTGCAAATCAACACAAAGGTATGATTCTAGACTTAGTACATTGTTTTTTGTGCACTAACATATTTGTCTAAGTGCTAGAATCAGAGAAAAGTCAAAAGGAAAAAGACTTGGCTAGAGCAACCAAGACTCTGCGCAGTCTGGGTGCACCGGACAGTGTCCGGTGGTGCACCGGACAGTGTCCGATGAGCCAGGCTGGCGTCTGTCAACTGGCCGCTCTCGGGAATTCGTCGGCGGCGTATGGCTAAAATTCACCGGACTGTCCGGTGGTGCACCGGACTGTCCGGTGAGCCAACGGTCGGCCACGCAATCCGCGCGTGACGCATGGCCGAGCCAACGGTCTGATGGTGGCACCGGACTGTCCGGTGTGCACCAGACAGTGTCCGGTGCGCCAACGGCTCCAAATCTTCAACGGTTGGCTGCGCCAATTTAGGAAAGCAATCTGCACCGGACAGTGAACAGTGGATGTCCAGTGGTGCACCGGACTGTCCGGTGCGCCACCCGACAGAAGGCAAGAATTGCCTTCCCAGATTGCTTCCAACGGCTCCTAGCTGCATTGGGGCTATAAAAGGGACCCCTAGGCGCATGGAGGAGCAATCCAAGTATACTTTGAGCAATCTTAATCTCTCACACTCCGTCTTTGCGCACTCGATTGACATTCTTAGTGATTTGAGCTTTGTTCTAGTTGTGAACTTGTTGCGATTCATTCAAGCTCAAGTCTTGGCTGTGTGTGTGCGTATTGATGTGGATTTGTGTGTGTTGCTTCCCTCCCTTACTCTAGTGCTTTCACTTTGATCCTTATTGTAAGGGCGAAAGACTCCAAGTTGTGGAGATTCCTCGCAAATGGGAAAGAGTAAAGAAAGAAGAACACTGTGGTATTCAAGTTGATCATTGGATCACTTGAGAGGAGTTGAGTGCAACTCTCGTCCATTGGGACGCCACAACGTGGAGTAGGCAAGTGTTATACTTGGCCGAACCATGGGATAAACCATCGTGTCTCTTGTGCTTGTTCTCACTGTGACTATTATGTCTCACAAGAGCTCGGTCCTTAGCCACTTGATTTCATTGTGCTAACCCTTAATCAAGTTTTGTGGCTTTAAGTTTTATGTTTTTACAGGATCACCTATTCACCCCCCCCCTCTAGGTGCTCTCAATTGGTATCGGAGCCGTTCTCTTCACGAAAGGGACTAATCGCCCGAAGGGATGGATCCTAAGGGAAAGGGGATGGTGATCAACGATAAGGAGAAGGAGTCCTTCCTCAATGAGCCAAAAGACGACAAGCCCACTGACTCGGGCTCAAGTCACGAGAAGAAGGATGGGAAGAAGAAGAGACGCATTAAGAAGATAGTCTACTATGACAGTGACGAGTCCTCTTCTTCCCAAAGAGACGACGACTACGACGAGAAAAAGAAAACGGTCAACTCAAACTTTTCTTTTGATTATTCTCGAATTCCGCAAAATTCCAATGCTCATTTGCTTTCCATTCCTCTTGGTAAACCTCCACACTTTGATGGAGAGGACTACGGATTTTGGAGTCACAAAATGCGTAGTCACTTGTTCTCTCTCCATCCAAGTATATGGGAGATAGTAGAAAATGGAATGCAATTTGATAGTACGGATAATCCCATGTTTATCAATGAACAAATTCACAAAAATGCACAAGCTATCACTGTTCTTTTAGCATCCTTGTGCAGGGAAGAGTATCATAAGGTGGGCGGCTTGGATAATGCCAAGCAGATTTGGGATACCCTCAAGATCTCTCATGAGGGGAACGACACCACCATGATCACCAAGATGGAGTTGGTGGAAGGCGAACTAGGAAGGTTCGCAATGATCAGGGGGGAGGAGCCAACCCAAACGTACAACAGGCTCAAGACCCTGGTCAACAAAATCAGAAGCTATGGAAGCACGAGATGGACGGACCACGACGTCGTCCGGCTTATGCTAAGGTCCTTCACTGTCCTTGATCCTCATCTTGTAAACTCTATTCGTGAAAATCCTAGGTACACCAAGATGACGCCCGAAGAAATACTCGGAAAGTTTGTAAGCGGGCGAATGATGATCAAGGAGGCGAGATATGTTGATGAGGCGCTAAATGGCCCAATGCCGATCCACGAGCCTCAAACCGTTGCTCTCAAGCAACAAGTAGCAGGGAGGCGCTACCTAGCAAGGTGGCGCAAGTTGAGGCGGACGGGCTAAATGAGGATGAAATGGCCCTCATTATCAAGCGTTTCAAGACAGCACTAAAAGGAAGAAAGGAGCATCCAAACAAGAGCAAAGCAAAGGGAAAACGCTCCTGCTTTAAATGTGGTAAGTATGGTCATTTTATAGCAAATTGTCCCGACAATACTAATGACTAGGAACAAAAGAAAAGCGGGAAGAGGGAAAAGAAGAAGGCCTACAAGAAGGCGAAGGGTGAGGTGCACCTCGGCAAAGAGTGGGACTTGGATTGTTCGTCATCCGACTCCGACAACGAAGGACTCGCCGCCTCGGCCTTCAACAAGTCGTCGCTCTTCCCCAACGAACGCCATACTTGTCTAATGGCAAAGGAAAAGAATGTAAACACTAGAGAAACTCCTAAGTACTCTACTTCTAGTGATGAGGACTCTAGTGATGATGAAATCGATTACACTAGCTTGTTCAAAGGATTAGATAGAGCTAAGGTAGAAAAGATTAATGAGCTGATTGATGCATTGAATGAAAAAGATAGACTGCTAGAGAGGCAAGAGGACATCTTGTATGAGGAACATGACAAATATGTTAATGTTCAAAAGTCTCTTGCCTTAGAGATTAAAAGGAATGAATTACTATCTTCTGAATTATCTATTTGCAATGAATCTATTTCTAGCTTGAAGATTTTGAATGACGATTTAAATGCTAAGCTAGAGGTAGTTAATAAATCTAGTCCTTGTATAGATCATGTTGTAATTTGCAATAGATGCAAGGATTTTAATGTTGATGCTTGTGATGAACATTTAATTTCTATTTCTAAATTAAATGATGAAGTAGCAAGTCTTAATGCTCAACTTAAGACTTGCAAAAGTGATTTTGATAAACTAAAATTTGCTAGGGATGCCTACACTGTTGGTAGACACCCCTCAATTAAGGATGCGCTTGGCTTTAAGAGGGAAGCCAAGAACTTAACAAGCCAAAGGGCTCCCATTTTCAATAAGGAAAAAGGGAAGGCTCCTATGGCTAGTAGTAGTCAAAAGAATCATGCATTTATTTATGATAGAAAATTTTCTAGGAATGCACATCATAATAGGAGTTATAATGCTTATGATTCACATGCCATGATCGGTTCAAGTTCTTCCTTTGTGCATAGTAGAAATATGCCTAGAAACAATGTTGTTCATCATGTACCTAAGAAAATGCAAAATAAATCTGCTACTGTTTTCCATGCCTGCAACACTGATTTTATACTTTCATGTAAAAATAAGAAAGTGGTTGCTAGGAAATTGGGGGAAAATGCAAGGGAGATAAAACTTGCATTTGGGTCCCTAAGGCTATTGTAACTAACCTTGTAGGACCCAACAAGAGTTGGGTACCTAAAACCCAAGCCTAATTTGCCTTGCAGGTTTATGCATCCGGGGGCTCAAGCTGGATTATCGACAGCGGATGCACAAACCACATGACGGGGGAGAAGAAGATGTTCACCTCCTACGTCAAGAATAAAGATTCCCAAGATTCAATCATATTCAGTGACGGGAATCAAGGCAAGGTTAAAGGACTAGGAAAGATAGCTATTTCATCCGAGCATTCCATATCTAATGTGTTTTTAGTTGAATCGCTCGGGTATAACTTGTTGTCCGTTAGTCAATTATGTAATATGGGGTACAATTGCTTATTTACAAATGTAGATATGTCTGTCTTTAGAAGAAGGGTGGTTCATTAGCTTTTAAGGGTGTACTAGACGGCAAACTCTATTTAGTTGATTTTTCGAAGGAGGAGGCCAATCTAGATGCATGCTTAATCGCTAAGACTAGCATGGGCTGGTTGTGGCATCGCCGTCTAGCACATGTGGGGATGAAGAACCTCCACAAACTTCTAAAGGGAGAACATGTGTTAGGTCTAACAAATGTAACTTTCGAAAAAGATAGACTTTGTGCAGCTTGTCAAGCAGGTAAACAGGTGGGAAGCTCTCATCATAGCAAGAATGTGATGACCACATCAAGACCTTTGGAGCTACTTCACATGGACCTCTTCGAACCCGTCGCCTACCTCAGCATCGGGGGAAGTAAGTATGGTATGGTTGTTGTTGATGATTTTTCTCGCTTCACTTGGGTATTCTTTTTGCAGGATAAATCAGAAACCCAAGGGACCCTCAAGCGCTTTCTAAGGCGAGCTCAAAACGAATTTGAGCTCAAGGTGAAAAAGATTAGAAGCGACAACAGGTCCGAGTTCAAGAATCTTCAAGTGGAGGAGTACCTTGAGGAGGAAGGAATCAAGCACGAGTTCTCCGCTCCCTACACACCACAGCAAAACGGTGTGGTAGAGAGGAAGAACAGGACACTCATAGACATGGCGAGGACGATGCTTCGAGAATTCAAGACGCCCGAGCGGTTTTGGTTGGAAGCTGTGAACATGGCTTGCCACGTCATAAACCGGGTTTACCTTCATCGTCTCCTCAAGAAGACGTCGTACGAACTTTTAACCGGTAACAAACCTAGCATTTCATATTTTTGAGTTTTTGGGAGTAAATGCTACATCCTAGTGAAGAAAGGTAGGAATTCAAAATTTGCTCCCAAAGCAGTAGAAGGGTTTTTGTTAGGTTATGACTCAAATACAAAGGCGTATAGAGTCTTCAACAAATAATCGGGTTTGGTTGAAGTCTCTAGCGACGTTGTATTTGATGAAACTAATGGCTCTCCGAGAGAGCAAGTTGATCTTGATGATGTAGATGAGGATAATGTTCCAACAGACGCAATACGCACCATGGCTATTGGAGATGTGCGACCACAAGAACACCAGGAGCAAGATCAACCTTCTTCCTCAACCATGGTGCATCCCCCAACTCAAGATGATGAACAGGTTCCTCAAGAAGAGGCGTGTGATCAAGGGGGAGCATAGGATGTCTAAGATGAGGAGGAAGAAGTACCACAGGCCCCTCCAACTCAAGTTCGAGCGACGATTCAAAGGAATCATCCCGTCGACCAAATATTGGGTGACATTAGCAAGGGAGTAACCACTCACTCTAGATTAGCTAATTTTTGTGAGCATTACTCTTTTGTCTCTTCTATTGAGCCTTTCAGGGTAGAAGAGGCCTTGCTAGATCCAGACTGGGTGTTGGCCATGCAGGAAGAGCTCAACAACTTCAGGCGAAATGAAGTTTGGACACTGGTGCCACGTCCCAAGCAAAACGTTGTGGGAATCAAGTGGGTGTTCCGCAACAAACAGGATGAGCATGGGGTGGTGACAAGGAACAAGGCTCGACTTGTGGCAAAAGGTTATGCCCAAGTCGCAGGTTTGGACTTTAAGGAGACTTTTGCTCCTGTGGCTAGGCTAGAGTCGATTCGTATTTTGTTAGCCTATGCCGCTCACCATTCTTTCAGGTTGTTCCAAATGGACGTGAAGAGCGCTTTCCTCAATGGGCCAATCAAGGAGGAGGTGTACGTGGAGCAACCCCCTGGCTTTGAGGATGAACGGTGCCCCGACCACATGTGTAAGCTCTCTAAGGCGCTCTATGGACTTAAGCAAGCCCCAAGAGCATGGTATGAATGCCTTAGAGATTTTCTAATTGCTAATACTTTCAAGGTTGGGAAAGCCGATCCAACTCTTTTTACTAAGACTTGTGATGGTGATCTATTTGTGTGCCAAATTTATGTCGATGACATAATATTTGGTTCTAATAACCAAAAGTCTTGTGAAGAGTTTAGCAGGGTGATGACTCAGAAATTTGAGATGTCGATGATGGGCGAGTTGAACTACTTCCTTGGGTTCCAAGTGAAGAAACTCAAGGTCGGCACCTTCATCTCTCAAACGAAGTACACGCAAGACTTGCTCAAGTGGTTTGGGATGAAGGACGCCAAGCCCGCAAAGACTCCAATGGGAACCGACGGACATGTCGACCTCAACAAAGGAGGTAAGTCCGTAGGCATACCGGTCTATGATAGGGTCTTTACTTTATTTATGTGCTAGTAGACCGGATATTATGCTTAGCGTATGCATGTGTGCTAGATTTCAATCCGACCCAAGGGAGTGTCACCTTGTGGTCGTTAAGCGAATCCTTAGATATTTAGTTGCTACGCCTTGCTTCGGGATCTGGTATCCAAAGGGGTCTACCTTTGACTTAATTGGATACTCAGACTCCGACTATGCTGGATGTAAGGTCGATAGGAAGAGTACATCAGGGACGTGCCAATTCCTAGGAAGGTCCCTGGTGTCGTGGAGTTCTAAGAAACAAACTTCTGTTGCCCTATCCACCGCTGAGGCCGAGTATGTTGCCGCAGGACAGTGTTGCGTGCAACTACTTTGGATGAGGCAAACCCTCCGGGACTTTGGCTACAATCTGAGCAAAATCCCACTCCTATGTGACAATGAGAGTGCAATCCGCATGGCGGACAATCCTGTTGAACATAGCCGCACAAAGCACATAGACATCCGGCATCACTTTTTGAGAGACCACCAGCAAAAGGGAGATATCGAAGTGTTTTATGTTAACACCGAGAACCAGCTAGCCGATATCTTTACCAAGCCTTTAGATGAGAAGACCTTTTGCAGGCTGCGTAGTGAGCTAAATGTCTTAGATTCGTGGAACTTGGATTGATCTATAGCATACATGTGTTTTATGCCTTTGATCATGCTCTTTTATGCATATTGTTGCTTATTTATGGTGATCAAGTTGTACACATGATCCCCGAACCTCACAAGTCCATGTGTGAATGATGCACATATTTAGGGGGAGAAATGCTACAACTTGATCCTTTGAGACTAACCATGTGCTTGAGTGTTATTAATTTAGTCTCAAAGGAGGATTGAAAAGGAAAAGGTGAACTTGGACCATGCAAGACTTCCACTGCACTCCGATGAGAGGGTAATTTACTCCAAGTTCATCTCCATGCCCTTATTGCCTTTTTACTCTTAATTGAAGATTTTGGTGAGGCAATGGGGTTTTTGGGCCAATAATGATCCCGTTTTGGTGCTTAATGCCAAAGGGGGAGAAATTAAGGCCAAAGCAAATGGATCAGCTAGCTACCATTTGAGAATTTTGAAAATAGTAGAGTTAGAACTTTTGTTTTGTCAAAATACTCTTATGTGCAAAATTTGGCCTCTTGTGGGGAGAATATAGGATTATGGGAAAAAGGGGGAGTTTTTGGCTCTTGATCAAATTTTCTCATGAAGTACCTCTCTTTATGCCTAAACAAGTGTGTTTGACTTAGAGATAGGAAATTGACTTTGATTTTGAAAACAAACCAAGTGGTGGCAAAGAATGATCCAAATATGCCAAATTTGAATCAAAAACAATTCGTGTTCTTAATTGCATTGATGTTACACTTCTATTTGTTGCTTTTTGATGTGTTGGCATAAATCACCAAAAAGGGGGAGATTGAAAGGGAAATGTGCCCTTGGGCCATTTCTAAAGTATTTTGGTGATTAAGTGTCCAACACAATTGCCTTAAGTATTAATAAGTGCCAAATGGTGGATGAAGTGCAAATCAACACAAAGGTATGATTCTAGACTTAGTACATTGTTTTTTGTGCACTAACATATTTGTCTAAGTGCTAGAATCAGAGAAAAGTCAAAAGGAAAAAGACTTGGCTAGAGCAGCCAAGACTCTGCGCAGTCTGGGTGCACCGGACTGTCCGGTGGTGCACCGGACAGTGTCCGGTGCGCTAGGCTGGCGTCTGTCAACTGGCCGCTCTCGGGAATTCGTCGGCGGCGTACGGCTAAAATTCACCGGACTGTCCGGTGAGCCAACGGTCGGCCGCAATCCGCGCGTGACGCGTGGCCGAGCCAACGGTCTGATGGTGGCACCGAACTGTCCGGTGTGCACCGGACAGTGTCCGGTGTGCACCGGACAGTGTCTGGTGCGCCAACGGCTCCAAATCTTCAACGGTCGGCTGCGCCAATTTAGGAAAGCAATCTGCACCGGACAGTGAACAGTGGATGTCCGGTGGTGCACGGACTGTCCGGTGCGCCACCCGACAGAAGGCAAGAATTGTCTTCCCAGATTGCTTCCAACGGCTCCTATCTGCCTTGGGGCTATAAAAGGGACCCCTAGGCGCATGGAGGAGCAATCCAAGTATACTTTGAGCAATCTTAATCTCTCACACTCCATCTTTGCGCACTCAATTGACATTCTTAGTGATTTGAGCTTTGTTCTAGTCGTGAACTTGTTGCGATTCATTCGAGCTCAAGTCTTGGCTGTGTGTGTGTGTGCGTATTGCTGTGGATTTGTGTGTGTTGCTTCCCTCCCTTACTCTAGTGCTTTCACTTTGATCCTTATTGTAAGGGCGAAAGACTCCAAGTTATGGAGATTCCTCGCAAACGGGAAAGAGTAAAGAAAGAAGAACACTGTGGTATTCAAGTTGATCATTGGATCACTTGAGAGGAGTTGAGTGCAACTCTCGTCCATTGGGATGCCACAACGTGGAGTAGGCAAGTGTTATACTTGGCCGAACCACGGGATAAACCATCGTGTCTCTTGTGCTTGTTCTCACTGTGACTATTGTGTCTCACAAGAGCTCGGTCCTTAGCCACTTGATTTCATTGTGCTAACCCTTAATCAAGTTTTGTGGCTTTAAGTTTTAAGTTTTTACAGGATCACCTATTCACCCCCCGCCCCCCTCTAGGTGCTCTCAAGAGGCCAACCTCGAGCTTCGGAAATCCCATACTTTTAGCCATCTCCCGGCAGACAGATATCTCTTTGTTGTCCGGGAGACAGTATAAGAAATCATCTTCGTCCGTACCATTGAACACTAAGGCCCCCTTTGGGTATTTCAGTTTTTGGGCATAGTGTTTGGCTTCTGCAATCTCTTCTTCAGATAGCCTTTTTCCCGAAGCATGTCGAATAATAAAATCAAGATTTTCGGACAATGCTTCGAGAGCAGGAGATTTAGCTTCTTCGACTACTTCCTTCCCCATAGCTATGCCAATATCTAGAGATTCTTGTTCAGCCTTTTCCTCAGTTACAGCGGGCTTCGTCTCAGCAGGCCCGAAGGCCCAGCTTCGGTTTCAGTATGAGCCATAGCAGCTTCGACAACCTTTTTTACAAGAGCAGGAGTCAATGCTCTTGTCTCCATGACGGCGTCTAACACGCTGGCCATTCTTCTCCTCTTGGGAGTTGTGGCGGGAGCTTTCGCAACCTTCGGCAATTCTGCTTCTACCACCGGGCTTAGAATTTCTGGCAGCACTATTGTTTTTTCGAACTCTGGCTTCTTGACCGCCCCATCTTCGGCTTCGACTGGCTCAACTATAGGCACCTTCGGCACTATAGTTGATTCCTCAGTGAATTTGAGCGGTGGGAGCAGCTTGTTCCGCTTCGGCAGCGGAAGATGTCTCTTCACCAAATTTTGGCACTGTGGTCGTCTCAATATACCTCGGCCGATACGTCAGAACCTTGATCTTTTTACCCTTCGGCACAGCAGAGATGGTCGAAGCGGCAGTTTTCCTCTTTTTTCCCTGCCTTCGCGAGGGGTAGCAGTAATCAGGGTATATGAAACCAATTGCATCAAAAACCCTATTCAATCTTTTCTTGCCTCGACCCCCGAAGGCTAAGGATAAAGCATCATCTTCGGCTCTGGTATATGCCCCAAGTAACTCGTCACTAGTAGCCTCAATACATTTTAGCCAGTCGTCATTTGGTTCGTCAAACCGATCTCTGTATCTGAAGGTATATTTCAAACGAATTAATCCACCTTCACTAGACCCGACAGCAGTCTCCTTCGGCATCTCCCAGTTATCCACAAGTGGCCATACCCTGTAGGCTATGTGCTCTTGGATCAGGTCCCTTGTACCAATGAAAGCACAGACATTGTTGAAAGCCTTTTGACATGCTTCAACATCATTTTCAATCGTCACGGTCGGCCTTCGAAGGCCGAAGCGAGACCAGATGGGGCGTTGGATGATCCCCTTTGTGTCCTCCCTTTCAATCAAATTATTCTTAACATAAAACCATTCCTCCATCTAGGACCCAGGCCACCTTTTCCGAAATGTTGGAACCAGGTAGCTTGCATTAGAACGAGCAATGAATCCATAACAACCGAAGTTGTTGTGATACTGCTCTTTGTCAGTGGCCTTCGTTTCGTACAACAGTTCGTGCATGCTGCAAAAACACTTCGCGCTCGGTTCCAGCCCTTGGCTTCTCACAGCCCAAACAAACAAACCCATTCTGATTATAGCTTCGAGAGTAAGTTGATGAAGAAAGATCTAAAATATCTTCAACACTTCAACAAAAAATCTGCTTAATGGGTACCGAAGACTCGCCTTCATAAAGCTTTTGTAGACAATAACCTTATTTTCTTCAGGAGCAGGGGCGGTGCTGTCTCCTCCAACCCTCACAATAGATATATCACGAAAGTATCTTCCCTTCATGGCGTCAATTTGACTTTGCTTAATGGTCGACTTTCCGAAGATGGTATGGCTTGGCCGCCAGGGCCGGTCCTCAGAATCTTCATCCCCACTTTCCATATCATAGTCATCGCTATCGCCAGAATCTTCAGACAAATCCACCATTATTTCCTTTGTGATCTTCTCTGTATTTGTTTTTGCCATAGATTCGTAAAACCCAGCAAGAAAAGGATCCACAACTTTCTTCTCCTTAGACATCTTCTTCTCCTCAGACATCTTTTCTTCAGACAAGGAACAAGCACGTCTATATCACGAAGCTCGAAAATCAAGCGAGAGCTGATAAAAAAATAACGCAAGCAATAGGAATGGCGTAGCAAATGCTGCCGCTGTAGGTTTCTATTTATATGCCTACTGCATTGCAACTTGACGGGCCCCATTTGTCATTGACTTTCGCTATTCTAGCGAAGGGAAGGTGTTTTTTCGGACCTTCGGCTAAAGGCCTTCGTTCACGTCGCAGTCTGAATTTGTTAGATACAAGAACAAATTAATACTGCAAGGGGCTACTGTTGGGGGGCCTTCGTCTTCCGAAGGTCCTCAAAAATACGTCTAACATGTTTTTCAAGTGTAATATACTGTTACAGAAACCTTCGGCTTTGAGATAAAGGTGCGCACGGTATGAAAGGAGTGGTCTAGAAGAAGAATGAATCAGTTCCGAAGCTATGGATGAAGAAGCTTCGGCTTAGCGCAAAGACAGTGATGGAGAATGAAACCGGCCTAAAGGGGAAAAGACTGCTTAGTCCTCCTTAGTCAATAGTAAATGTCAAGGACTTGGATGTAATTTTACCCAGGCTGCGTCCTATACCTATAAATAGATAAACAGTAACATCGTACTGTTCACGCTGACTTGTAATCACTCGCACGTCACTCCTGAATTCTTACCTTTTGTCAAGCCGAAGCATTTGATAACAAGTGACCAACATACATGTTTTATAAGATGACAATTAGGCCTAGTATGTTATATGGTGCAAAATATTGACTTACAAAAAGACAACATGCCCTACAAATAAATGTTGTAAAAATGTGTGTTGTGTTCGATTTATGATCATACAATAAATCATACAAGAAGGGATCGACTTTAAAATAATGATATATGTGATAGCCTAAGGGTAAATTCACGTGAAGAAAAGTTTGTTCAACACTAGTTGAGATAGTTTGGAGAAGAAAAGTTTGTTCAACACTAGTTGAGATAGTTTGGAGATTATTGTTGTTGTATCTCCTGTAAAGTGTCCTTTTGCCTGTGTAAGATTGTTGCCTAAAAATTTAGCAAATTCCTGAGTTAGTACTATCTGACCCTTCTAGCAATGTCAAAACGCATGCCGTGCAGCCCAGATAACATGTACGTACTATCATGCAGAAGAAAGGCAACTGCACAAATTCACAGCGCATTGAATACTTCAGGTTCAAGAGGGTTCACATAAGAAATCCTTGACAAGCCAAGCAAGTCTGTAAAAGGAACATAAGCAGCTGATACAACAAGGAAGGGTTTTGCTTGATGGCAACTAAGGTCGCCCACTCATTCACTGGATATATTGTCTTGAAGTATTCCGTTGTCAAAATTCGATGGGCACGCCTTCACCTGAACTTCTGCCGCCGTCTCAGCTCCCGCTGTATAGCCTTTTTTCTAGCCTCGTCCGAAAATTCTACATTCTCTGCAGACCGAGCTTGGGGGCTTATGACACTCCCTGAAGCACCACCAGGTCCGTATCCCGGTGGAAAGGCTTCCAAGTCCATACTCCTTGAGCCACCAGTTCTCTGGATTCCTGCAAGCATTCTCTGCTGGCAGGTCGAAATCCACGAAGTGGTATTGCCATGACTTTCCCCGGGCCCGTATCCTGGCGGACCGACTTCTCTTGAGATGCCTGTAGTAGGACTCGTAAACACTCCCTGCTCACAACTCGTATTCCAAGAACCACCATTGCCCTGTCCATACCCTGGCGGACCAACTTCTCTCGAGATGGTTGTAGGACTTGTAAACGCGCTCTGTTTGCTGCTCATGTACCATGTAGTGTCATTGCCCTGGTTCTCTCCAGACCCAAATCCTGGAGGGCAGACTTCTCTTGAGATGGTTTTAGGACTCATAAACACTCCCTGCTGGTAATTGGTAGTCCATGAAGCGCCGTTGCCGTTGCCGTTGTTTTCTCCAATAAACCCATATCCTGGTGGGCCAACTTCTCTGGAGACGGTTGTAGGACTTGTAAACATTCTCAACTCGCAGCTTGTACTGTCATTCTCCTGGTTTTCTCCAGGCCCATATCCTGGTGGACCATGTTCTATTGAGGTGGTCGCAGCACTCATAAATAGTCCCGACTCGCAGCTTGTATTCCATGAAGTGTCACTGCGCTGGTTTTCTCTGGGCAAATATCCTGGTGGACCAAGTTCTCTCGAGATGGTTGTAGGGCTCATAAACAATATTTGCTCTCTGCTTGTATTACAGGAAATGCCACTGCCTTGGTTTCCTTCAGGCCCATATCCTGGAGGTCCGACTTCTCTTGAGCTAGCCGCAGGACTCGTAAACGGTTTTCGCTCATAGCTTGTATTCCATGGAGCCCCATTGCCCTGGTGTTCTCCAGGCGTATATCCTGGTGGACCAACTCCTCTTGCGATAGCGCTAGGAGCCATTATCACACTCTGCTCACAGCTAGTAATCCTTGAACTGACCTGAAGAAAGTTTTCTCCAGGACCATAACCTGGAGGTCCAGCTTCCCTTGAGATGGCAGCTTGAGTCATAGTTAATTTCTCTTCACACCTGGTAGTATATTGGCTCGGTGGGATATCCTCTTCAATGCCTTCGTTAAGATTAATTTGTACCATCAACTTTTCAGAAATCATGTCATTTGTATCTGCATCTGGTTTATCTATCAAACCAAAATTGGGTTCTATTACTTGTATACCATCAAAGATTGCGCTACTATTATTCCCAGTAGTATTTTCTCCTGGGTATTTTTGGTTCTTGGCAACAGCATCTCTTGAATAATGACGGGTGGCAGAGAACCACTTACTGATCTGTTAGAAGAAAATATATTAAGACGAGGGAACAATAACAGCCCAATGATAATGTAGAACAAAATTGTTAGGTAAGCAGTAATACCTGATTAAATGTCAGTCCTAGCTCCTGTGCCAGACCCTCTTTTGTTGCACGGCAAGGATATGGATCTTTTTCAAAATGTTCCTTCAGCTTCTGCAAAAAAAAAATGCAGTGTCAATACTGTAATCTATATCAGACTACAATTAATTGGACTGATTTGTTAGCACAAAGTGATTCCAATAAAAATTGGACAATAGTTATATCTATATACCTGAGTAACTATAGGGCCAAAATGACATTTTGAGGCATCGCCACTGCTGACATTGGAGTGAAGAACTTCAGTTTGCTGTTTACTTACAGAACCATGAAGTTGCTCTCTAGCTTGCTGCTCACTTGCAGAACCATGAAGCTGCTCACTCTGAGTATGTTCATTATTCTGCTCCCTAGCTGGTGCTCTTCTAGAACACCGTTTTGCAGAACGTAGTGATTCAGTAAGTGATACTTTTTCGTTGCCTTGTAATTTTGTTTTTCGTGGTGTGCTAAGTGTGGACCACTCTTCATCACTGGTGTCAGATGATTCTTGTTCGTAAGACTCCTTTAGATTGCACATGAAAAAATGGAAAGGAGATTAGTAAAGCTAAGGCGTGGATTCAAAAGTTCATTTTCTATTTTCACATTTTGAAGTGAATACACTCACTATCAAAACCTACCATCTCAATTTCTGTTCCAGAAAGCGGGATATCTTCATTATTACATTGGTTAAGATTGCTCTGCGCCACCTGTTTCTCAGGAACAATATCATTTCTATCCCTAGTCAACTTTTCTGCCACCCCTTGGTTAAGATTGTTCTGCACCATCGGTTTCTCAGAAACAATGCCATTTCTATTCCCAGTCAACTTTTCCATCACCACAGTGTTGGGTTGCCTTGCTTGCATGCTATCTACAGTTGTGCTATCATTATTCTCGCTAGTATGGCCGTCAGGATGCATTTCTTTTCTGGCAGAAGCAACCCTTGAATAGTGACGAGTGCTAGAGAACCATCTGGAGACCTGTTAACAGACACTCTATTAAGGAAGGAGAAGTATAACTACAAGTCCAACACAGGGCACATCAGAAAATTCTTGGGAGGGAGAACAAATGCAGAATTTAGTACCTGATTAAATGTCAAGCCTAGTTCTTCTGATATATTCTCTTTCGTTTCACGGCTAGGATATGGATCTTTCTCAAAATGTACCTTCAATTTCTGCAAGAGAGATATAGTGCCAATGGCATAACTGATCTCAAGTCATGATTGAATGGTTCCACTTGTTAACACAAAGAGCTGGGTAAAAATCCAAATAAATAATGCAACAGAGATATTTAAAAATTTTCTATACCTGGGTAGCTACAGGACCAAACTTCCGTCCTGTGCTACTGCTGCCATTGGATCGAAGAATTCCAGTTTTCTGCTCACTTTCAGAACCATGAAGGCGCTCCCTCTGTGGTGTATGTTCATTATTCTGCTGCTCTGCTTGTGCTCTTCTAGAGCACCGTTTTACAGGATGAGGTCGCTCACTAAGTGAATCTGTTTCACTGCCTTCTAATAGTTCTTTTCCAGACCACTCTTTGTCATCACTTGAATTAGATGATTCTTTCCCATATGCCTCCTTTGTATTGCCAATGCAATAAATGAAAGAGATTAGAGAAAGGAGTAAGGCCAGAGCATGCATATAATAATTTGCTCTAGTGAGCTATGTGGTTTTAGTATAAGCCGTGAGCTGATTGCTTCACTAAAGATGAAATTCCATTGACAAAGAAATTATGAATGTTACTACCCCTATCACTATTTCCAATTACTCTTTTTTTTGTTTCTTTTACCTTGTTATTTATTTGTTTGTTTTAGTGTCCCTTGTTGGGTTTCCTATCTAGTCTACTCCAACTTGCTTGGGAATAAAAAGGCTTTGATTGTCTTTAGTTGAGTGCCATTTTCTATGCATGTATGCTTGACAGCATGACCTAGTTTAAATTATATTTTCTTAAACATGCAGCATATCATTATATTATGAAAAATGACCTATTTTCAATTGCATGAAGCATTTTCCCTTAATGATATGTAAGTATATGCACCATGTATAACATAAGATAGGGGCATTTCCCCCTTGGTGCTCAGTTTCGTGGCCGCGTTGTTATTTCTGCATTTGCATTATCGTTTTCGTTAAGCTGCTAAACTTTGTAATTTTGTTACGATCGTAATGAAATTTAGTTTCCACAGTTGGGAAAAAGGGGCTGCATCTTTCTGCTTGAAGGCCAGCAGACATATAGAAAAATGAAGTTTTGCGATCATGAATACAAATAGCATGGTGAGCCAGACATAATCTGATTTTCTCTTTTGTCAGAAACCTTGGCTTGCGCTCTCGCTGGTACTAGAAAAGAAACACAGGAGAGAAATAGATGGAAAACGGGAAAAGAGATTTGTGTTGTATATGGCAAAGAGACCAAGGTTGCTTGTTCCCAACCTTTCTATATTGACTACATTCAGCTATGAATCAAAGATAAGCATTTGATGTTTACTGGATGAAAAAGGATTCCATTCTAAGAAAAAACTATCACTTATATTGTTAAACTAGGACTTAAACTATCCATATTAAGGCTCACCAAGAGGTAGGAAATACCAGATACAGAAAACATGTATTCATGGTACCAGAAAAATGCGAGAGAGATGGCATACATACATCATATAGTTTTTTGTAATCCAACCGTTCCACCTGCCGCCTGCTTGAAACTGGTAGCACCATGTCTTGCCCTAGCTCCATGTCCATAAATACATGATCATGGTTTTCTTCATTAGAGCGGTTGTCGCTGGCCCTGAGTTTCATTCTATAAGTATGGTTTATCACATTTGATAATGGAGATGCCGAGATTTCATCCTGGCCGCAAGATTTGGCAATCTCAGCACAAAAATCATCAGAGTCAGATGTGAAATCTGACTCTTCTGAGTTCAATCCATCTTTTTGGTCTTCACTAGAATCTGGACCTGACGGATCGAAGTCACCATCCCCTGAGTCCTCCGAAGGCAAGCCAAGGTCATCCGCTGTACAAATTCACATAAATTTACAAAAAGTGAAGTAAACTAATTAATACTATAGGCTTCAGCCTTTGACAGCACTAGGTCATGTTTGACGCACAAGCTTTTCAGATTTTACTTTTTTAGCTACAAGTGCCAAACATGCAGTTTATCACTGAAGCTACCCTAGCAGTTTTCCTTCTGGTGGTCGTTTTTTTGGTCGGGTTGTTGCTATGTGTGTGCGTGGTGCGTAGTGTTAATGTCAAGGGGGGTCTCGGCCTAGGGGCCTTTGTATTTAGGGGTTGACAAGTCTTGTCTCTCCTATGTTCTTTTTTTCTTCTTAATATAATGACACGCAGCTCTCCTGCGTTTGTTCAAAAAAAAATACTGCGATAATGAATCAACAGCATGTTACTCCTATAGCAACAAGTCAATGTTGCTGCCAAACACATTGACATTAAGTATTTTGTTGCAAAGAGTCCAGGTTCAAACAATTGAACTTGAGCATATAAACACAGGGCAAATGCTTGCAAATCCACTCACTAAAGGGCTTTCACCCAGCAAGTTCAGAAAACACGTAGCGGGCATGGGTTTAATGAAGCACCTATGGTTCTGGATTAAGGGATCATCAATGCAACCATCTCCCTCAAGAATAAGTTGTCTTCTTTGAGATAGAAAGGTATAGTGGTATACTATAGTCATTGAGTTCAGTAGCACATAACTAGCTATTGTAACGCTTTGGTCTTAGTGCACTGGTCTTTTGAGATGTGAAAATTGTTAGTTAAGAAATTAAGCAATTAAGGAATTGAGTTTTAAATATAAGTGAGTAAGTATGAGATCAAGGGGGAGAATATTGGGTTGACCTCATCTGACTCGGTTAGGGGACCGAGTCGGACTCCACGTCCGCGCCATAATCGAGGGTGCAACAACCTATTGGTTGCGGGGCCCCTTTCACACCACGTATATAAACAAACAAGGGACCGACACACGAACCAACATTCGTCGCACCCCTTTTGCCAAACACACACACATGAAATCCGAGTCCCTCGTATTTATCCAAGTCATTGTATTATCAGGGTCAGTCATTGTATTTTTATCAGCGCCAGTCATTGCAGTTATCGCGAAAGGGCCTCTAGCTGAGTTGGTTAGGTGGTCTGAGTACCACTCCTTAGGTCTTGGGTTCAACTCCCCGTGGGAGCGAATTTTAGGCTGTGGTTAAAAAATCCCCTCATTTGTTCCACGCCAAATTACAGGTCTAAGGACCAGCCCTGGTCGCGGTCGTTCTCACATGAGCTACGGTGTCGCTAAGTATAGGTGGGATAAGGGTTCGAGGGTTTTCTCGACTTGCGTGAGAAGGTCTTCTTAATATAATGTCTTGGTGCTATCTTGACCCCTCCAGGTCAAGTTTTTTCAGTCATTGTGATGAAAGTGGTAATCCGAACTGTTAGAACAAATTTAATATTTTAAAATAGATATGTATAAAATTTGATGTTGATCTTTTCTTATGTTATCAAGCACATTAGTACAAATATGAATAAAATATTACATAAATTGTTTTATGTATTATTTGCTCCCTACAACACAAAAAGTTGAAAAATTTACCGAATTTGTTTCCGAATCCATACCGAAGTTTATATCTATTATTTGAGAAAATATAGGATGAATTTGAGGTTTACCTTTTATGAATCTTAACAAGCTAGATGTTAAAAACAAGAATACAAATTTGTATTGTATATTCTATACTCTATTTATTCGCAATCAAAGAAAAACGATTAAAAAACTGATTACCGAATAAATACCGTTTCCGACCGTTTTCATCCCTTGTAATTATCAGGGTCCATTGTTGTATTTTTTATCAAGGTCAATCATTCTGTTTATCAGGATTAGCCATTGTATTTTTATCAGGGTTAGTCATTGTAGTTATCAGAGTCAGTCATTGTATTTTTTATTAGAGTCAGTCATTGTATTTATCAGGGTCACCACGCCAGGGGAGGACCCGCGCCCTAGCCCTAGGGACGGCCGCACTTGTCGAGAGGTGTTGGCTTCGCGCCATCCACGGCGGGAGCGGGCCGATTAGCATCGCATGGCAGGTGCCGCAGTTTGTGCTCGTGGCGAGCTCCGACGTCTTCTACGACATCGCACAGCTGGAGTTCTTCTATGGGGAGGCCCCTGCAGCGATGTGCAGCATCTGCTCGGCCTTCTTCCTGGCGCTGGGGTTCTACGTCAACTCGCTGGTGGTGATGCTGGTGGCGGCCGTGATGAAGAGGCTCGGGTGGCCGGCGACGGACCTCAATACCGGCCACCTAGACTACTACAGTACTACTTCTGGCTTTCCTCTAGTTAGTAGTATAATTTAGTAGCTCCCTAGTCGCTAAGTGGTAATTGTAGTTGTTTTTTTATTTTTGCAACTAGACTTGCTTAGGACGTTAGCTATTTGGCACCTAGGGTGCCAAATAGCACAGTGTGTGTGTGTACACACACAATGACACACACTTAAGCCATTTTAGTGTGGGTGATCGCCACCTAAGGTGACGAATAGCATTTCTCTCTCTCTCTCTCTCTTTATATATATATATATATATATATATATATATATATATATATATATATATATAGACACACACACATAGTAAAGTTCAATAAATAGGATCCCATACTACAATCTAATTCTACGGTGTAATCTGATATTACCATGCAAAAAACAATCCTAATCCTAACAACCTTGATTGGAAGGAACAAGCCTTCTGTTTTTAGAAGGTTTGGAATGCTCAAACAAGGTGACGGAATCTAAGACATAAGAATCTGACCTTTGCTGTCATCCTCTGCAGAAAGCCTGACTTCATTCACCATCAGCCCTTCAACCAATGCAGGGTTGTCACTGTGCTTTATATGATCTGGCAGCAGATCAGAAGCATCAACTTGTTTAGAACCATTGGCAATTGAAGCTGCCTCAGGGAAAACTTTCTGCAGAGATTAAAAGCACCGTCATGTTAGAATATAATTTCGCCTCATTTATCTTAGTTCTACTGGTACTTTGTGGGGGTTTTACCTCCCATGAGTCATGAATGGAGAGCTTGCTTCCTTGAAGTTCATTTAGTGCATCTATAGAGTCTGCTTTGCAGACACATGCAGGGCAAAGCCATCTTTGATCCCCCGGAGGTACTAGAAATAAAAACAAAAATAAATGAGCAGTGGATGCAATAATGATTTGAGAACATAGGGAAACCAAAAGATGTATTGGATATTTACTATCTTCAGTTAGCAAAGGAGGGTTCAAACAGTTCTGGTGGAATCCTCTGTCACAGGCTCCATCACAAAGAATGATGTCATTTTGTAAAGTAACATCCTTTGAGCCACATACAGCACAAAATATCTGAAAGATGAGACAAATTATGTCTGAACTAAGTTGACAACCAGGCTCAAATAAGAATGTGAGATTATCAAGAATAAAATGAGACCCCCTACATCTTCGCTTGAAATTTCTCCTGCGGAATCAAACAAAGATTCTTCAAGCTTCCCCTTGGATAAAAGAGAGTCCATATTTCGAAAAGCTTCACGGATTCTTAACTTGCATTGGAGGATTTCTGCCTTGGCTCGTTCAAGCTCCTTTTCAGGTCTTATTTTTTCCAAACTGCACATTTATACCATCAACACAGTACATGACAAGAGGACACACTTGAAGTCTATTAATAGAATTACAGAAATGCATAGTTGAATGTGAATTGCAAGACGTCCCGAAATATTATAGGCAGTGGAACATTGAATGCAGCCGATATGTACCCGAGAACCAACATCTGTTCTATTTGTCATACCACCCTAATAAAAAACAGTAAATATGGAATAGCAGTTACACATAAAAAAGAAAACCAAGTTAGATACTTAGTATATGAGGATATTGTACAGATTGTATCCTACCTAGTACCAACTAATTATATCCTTTTTGGAATGAAATGAACTAATAAATGCTCCAAATCAAACCCTAATTCAAGAAAATGGGAAAATGCACAAAATGGAATTGAACAGCAATATGAAACATGTTTGGATGACAAACCTTTGGCCTTTCCAACCTTCACTTGCATAAGCTTGAATAAAGGTTTGTTGATAGTTCATTCGATTCAAAATATATCTAACTCTTTGACAAATTTTTAAGTAGTCCTTCTTGGGACTGCGATCCATTGAAGGCTTGCGGTTTCTTTTTGTCACAGTTGGTTCAGCAGAAGTACTATCATTTACATGCCCAATACATGCCTCATTCTTCTTTCCTGAGGCAGAGCGAAGAACCCTGAGACCAATCTTTGGATTGTCGGTCTTTGAAATTACCCCAGCTTTTTTTTTCCTCACAGCTGGTTGAGCAGCAGTACTTTCATTTAAAGGCTTAGATGCCTCATTCTTCCTTTCTGAGGTAGAGCGAAGCACCCTGGCACTGCTCACAGGGCTTCCTGCCTCGAAGGAACTGCCACTTTTTCTTCTTTTCGCAGCTGGTTGGCCAGCAGTGCTATTATCTAGAGGCTTAATAGATACCTCAATCTTATTATTTGAGGCAGAGCGAAGCACCCTGACACTGCTATTGAGACTTCTCTCCTTTGAACGACTGACACCTTTCCTTTTATTTGCAGCTGGTTCAACAGCACCACTATCATTTAAAGGCTCAGTACATGTCTCATTCTTATATTTTGAAGTAGATCGAAGCACCCTGACACTATTGCTGGGACTTCCCACCTTTGACGGACTGGTGCCTTTCCTTTTACCTGAAGCTGGTTCAACAGCAGCACTATCATTTAAAGGCTTGGTAGATGTCTCATCCTTAGCTTTTGAAGCAGATAGAAGCACCCTGACACCACAGCTCAGACTCCCCATCTTTGAGCGATTGACGTTTTTTCTTTTATTTGCAGCTGGCTCATCAGCGGCCCTGTCACTTAGAGATTTACTGCATGCCTCATCTTTATTTTTTATTGCAGAGCGAAGCACCCTGACACTGTTGCTGGAACTTCCCACCTGTGAAGGACTGGCACGTTTTCTTTTATTTGCAGCTGGCTTATCAGGGATCCTGTCATTTAGAGGCCCGCTACATGCCTCATTCTTATTTTTTGATGTAGAGTGAAGCAACCTGACACTGCTATTAGGACTATCCAACTGACTGCCACTTCTTTTTTTCACAGCGGCTTGGGTAGCAGCAGCAGCATTCAGAGGCTCATTGTCCTTATTATCATTGGCTAAGGCAGAGCGAAGAACTCTACCACTACTATGTGGAGACCTCAAGGGATACCTTTTACTTGGTGACATTTCTGAGCCTTTCCTTCCCATGTTACTGTTTGTCTGCCGTACACTTATTCCCAATGTCGTTGTTGCCCCGAACAAGACCAAGCAAATGATAAACACAAACGAACATCATCCACAGTAACTGCTACAACATCAGAATATCAGAGAAACCTTCGTTGTTATCCAGTCAAAATAGATGTGTCAGGACCTACAGTGATGAAAAGAAATGTGAATATGCTTAATAGTGCCAACAAATATTAAAATGTTCTTGTGTTAATGCATATGTCCCCAGTACTTGCTTTGTGTCGGGTATCGTAATTAGGGGTACCTAGATTACACCCCTAAACACGCTTAAAGCTAAAGCTACCGTGAGACACGTTCCCCGAGGTCAAGTAAGTATGAGCCACGATTCGCCCGAGCCCCCACTAGGGCGGTTGCTCAAACCTCTGCCTCGCCCGAGCCTGCCCTCGGGCGAGGGCAGCGCTCGCGGAAATCCTCGCCTCACCCGAGGTCCCCTCTTCACGAAACAACGGTTTACACCTCGCCCGAGCCCGGCCTCAATCAAAGGTCACGAGAACCGTGGAGACATGAGCATTCAATGCAAATACCTATCCCACATGACACCACAGTCAAACAGAAGCGACGGGACCGCGGTCCTGTCCACTTTCACCAAATACGATGACGCATGCCCAGGAATAAAGGCTACTGCTCCCCCACGCCGTCTGCAGAGTTCAAACAAATCCGGATGGGACGCACGTACGACGAAGCATGGTCTGGCCCTCGGGAAGAATCTACGTCTCGCCCGAAGCCGGCCTCAGACTCGGAACAAACTCCACCTCTACCGAGCTCGGCCTCGGCCACCTGCTCCCCGCGAATTCCGCGGATGGCCGCTCCTTCTACTGTTCCCTGCACGACTGCGAACCCCAGAGCAGGCTCGTCCATGGCATCGAGAAGACTTCTATCTCGCCCGAGCATGGCTTCGGCCTTGATAATACCGACGGCAGCACGCCCGGCGTCACTAGAAGCTGCAGAGCTAATGTCGGATACCCTACGTATTGCCAATAGCTTTTTGCCATACTTACCACTGCTCCAACCACTACGACTCGTACAACTCCTCCATCGAACAGGCTCGGGTGCACAACTGAGCCCCAGGCACTGGCATCGGCTCTCTGCACAGTCAAAGATGCAAATACAGGAACCGGACATCCCCTTCCCAGCTCAAGTCAACAATAAGTACAAAGGCCATACCAAAGGCCATACTAGCTACAGGGGCTCGGACACGCCTCCTCTCCCGTATACGACAAGCCCTGGCGCTTCTGATGGCCCTCCAGGAGGCTACAAATTGAGGAGCCCAGGTCTTCAGGGAGGGAGAGGAACACTTCACAGTTTTCACCTCCACATAGATATTGGCACTTGCCTCAATCAATCCTAGGGACTTGGGATCATTTCCCTCTCCCAACCAACTTGTATTCTCTACTGCAAGCACTTAGGTGTAAGTAATATAAGTCTCATCCCCCTCTGCTGGAAGTAGGGTCTTCTCTTGCCCGAACCAGGATAAAGACTTGTGTCTCCTTGCATCACCCATCTGGGCCACGGCACGCAACACTAATTCACTAGTCGGTAGGATCCTCGGGTCAAAACACCGACACTTTGAAAAGGCCTATTTTATTCATGGCTCACAAAAGAATGCAACTAAAACTTAAGGGAAAAATGAATGAAAAAAATGCAAGGGAGCACATGATTCAACAAGTGGAGAACACAACCTATACAAGCCAGTTCAAAACTAAATACACGCAGCACAGCAACTGCACATATTCATCTCAATGTCAAAAATAAGTCAGATAGGCAATATATCAGTAAGTTGGGAAAACTATATAGATTGATTATTGAGGGACATGTACATGCACATATATAGGTGAGGACAGGGGCGGCTTATGGAAACACAACCGACCTCAACTCGATCTACTAGAGTCCCAAAGTCCCGGACTTGGAATCCAACTACAACCCGCAGCCCTAGCTGGCCTCTATACAGAGATCAGGCTGGCTGGGCATGAACCCATATGGCTGAAGCTAATAAGGCCTAAGGCCAATAACACAACCTTGTCTAACAATATCATATGTCATATTCTTTATGTCGCCAACATGAGATGCTAAACTAAAATCAAGTCACTTGAAGAACAGACAGATCAATTTCTTGGTCAAAATTAGCACAGCATACATTGCCAGGATGATTTTGACACCATGTTCTATAAGAAGTAAACCAACAACCTCCATCCAAGTTCCACACAGCTAAACAGAACTAGCAAGGTTTTAGTTCCACTCCACCATTAAAGACATCTGGAGCACCCTAAGCTCACCACCTTCCATACTGCAATTTGGGCTTGCAGGTGGGAGTTCGGGAGCACAGGACATGGGTGTACACATGTACACCTGATCGAAGTTAGTAGGCATAATACATGTACACACCTGTGATTTAGATCAAATCCGAACACAGGTAACCAAATAGCTTAGTTTAGGGTTTGGGTGCTCGGTTTCAGAAAGTAGGAGGCATGGGCGGATCTGAATCCCCTGGATAGGGTGCTACAGCCCAGGTCCAGCCCAAGAAACATTGGGCATTCACAATTCATGGTGTTTAGCTTAGAGATGGGTGCATAAGGAGAGAGATTATGGTAAATCATTAAGCATCAGCATAGACGTTAATTCCTAAAGTAAAACAGGCGGTTAGATAGGTTCAACTGCCTTTTTAACTTGCATTGAGCATTGGTGCTAACTCACCTTACCTTCCAAGCATCAGGTGCCAATGGTATGGTAAAGAAAAAACGGTTTTTGGCTAAGCGCCCCCACCCCCCATTGTGCATGCTCATTGCTCAATAGTCCAAGCCCAACCGGACACCCCTAACACACGCCAGGTCATTCAACGCATGCCGGCATCGCTCGCTCCTTACGCTACTCGTTTGTCTTCCGTAGGAGCTACCGTTTCAGCCGCCGCCGCTGGCACCCTCAGGTGCTTCCCAATCCTGCCAAAAGTCCCAGCAATCGCCGAGATTCATCGAGACCCCAGCCCCCTAGACGACCAGATCCTGCGCTCGACAGCTGCGGCTCCGCGAAGGCGCCAGGCAGCCTGCGGCTTGTGTGGCGGCATGGTGGTGCCCAAGCTGCTCAGGGAGTATGCAACGCCAGCAACAGCATCCAAGGTCAGCACCCCCTTTGCCCCTTAATCCCTTATCTAGTCTAGATCCGCCACTGGTAGGAAGGGAAAAGAGGGCGGGCACACCTGACCGGTGCTCTTCGCCGGAGAAGGACCAGAGGAAGACCTGGGGCCCCTGGCCTACGGCTGCATCGTCGGTCGCCCAGTCCTCGCCAAGACACGGAGAGCTCACGCCTCGCGGGGTGAACGGAGTAACGGTGAACAAAAGGCTTGGCGGTAAGAGGTGAGCTCGCGGGTCTGGTCTCTGGACTCTGCCACTCTGGAGCACGGTTGGCTACCTGGGCACTGATTTGCATCCGTAGGCTGTAGCAGGCCGCATCTCTCCCTCTAGCAATATAGGTTGATTCACTGATAAGTTTTTGGCTGTGGAGACTTAGTATCGTAGAGATTACGTGCTGGGTAAGATAAAAGAATTATAGGATTTAGAGTGTAGAAAGTGACAGTTTCTTATTATCGCAATGACTCAGTCGATTCTGTGTTTATTTGATTTTGGACGATTTTGATTAAAGTGATTTTTATAGAAACATACTGAAAAAACTGGTTGTTTGGCAGTTTGCAGCAGTTCCTGGTGGGCAGAAACTGAAAAAACCGAAACAAACAAGACATGTAGCGACTACGAACCCAATTGGTTAGGTGAATAGACCCAGGTCAGAATAAACGGATGCAAGATTCATATGTTTAAATTGAAAAAAAAATATTTTTGATTTTTTATTGTCTTCATATGTGGATCATAATTGGGGTAACTAATCAACATCTCTATCTAGCCTGTATAAACTTATGCTGACAACCAAACAAGAAGGCAGTGCATGCTTCGAGTGTTCCATGTGAGCTTGTACCTGGGATGCGAGCCAGACTCAACGGGGAAATGAACCAATCAAGTCCTATAGTGTTCCGCAAACGCCGCAGCGCAAGCCCCTAAGGGCTTGTTCGGTTGTAAGGGATTAATTCCCCAAGTGGATCTAATCCAGGGAGGGATTGAGTGGATCCCTCTTTTTCACTTAATCCCTTTGGGATTTAATCTCTTTATGGTTTAAATCCCTGCCTCAAAATGTTTGTTCGGTTAATCCCCGCCATATATGCAACATAATTCAACAAGGAAGCAACACTGTAAGCCCACTAGAGACCGGCTGTACATAGACCTGCCATGTACAATGTTGCTTTCTATAAAATAAAAATAGAAAGAAGTGTCACTAGCATTTTGAATTATGAAACTAAAATAAAGTAGAAAGATGGTATGCAGAACGTCCACAACCATGGTTTTAATCACAACCGAACAGATGCTGAGTGAAGTGTCCCTATCATTATAAATCCTGAAACTAAAATACACTTCTCTCAATTCTGAAACTAAAAGAAGTGTCCCTAGTTTTCTGAAATTGAAACAAGTCCGACCACTCATGCCCCTCAAACTGAAAATAAAACATGCAAGCAAATCAAAAAGTGTCTCTAATATCAAACAACACTAGCAACATGTGCTATTCTGATGTCACCAAAATGCCATGTCCAATCATGCCTTAGACGAAGAACTTGGGCTCCAAAAGAAAATATCACCATTTGAGGAGAGTGTCGAGCAACCACACCAAGCAGGTCACACATGACCTACACAATTGCCATAGGAAGCAACACTATATTAATTAATTTCCAATCAACTTTAGCTAGCTAGAAAATTAATTAATTTTCAATTGAGGCATAGCAGATCCATGCATTAGGTGCCAAGACCAAAGAACTAAGATAGCTCAGTAGTGATAATTTCACCATACTCACTGAAGATATCATGCTCTTGTACATCCAGCTTGTGAAATATGTTGGAAGTAACAGGATAAAACAGACATAAGAGCACCCCACACTGGTCTGCATGTTGTATTGTATGAATGCAACAAGAGTGTTCTGGTCTTAGTGTCGGCGTTTCGACCCCGAGGGGTCCCTGGACCGACGAGTAAATTGTCGCTGCGTGTCCCAGCCCAGATGGGTCGGCGCGAGACGGGACACAAAGGGGGAGAACAGTAAGAGGAAACCGCGACCTTCGTGTTGTCCTGCACCCAGGGCGGCTGGATGCGCTTGCAGTAGGGGGTTACAAGCGTTCGCGTGGGAGAGAGAGAGAGAGAGAGCGAGGGCCTTGTGCGTCGGCCCGTTCTCCCGCGCGGCCAACCCCTTCGTACGAGAGCCCTGGACCTTCCTTTTATAGGCGTAAGGAGAGGGCCTAGGTGTACAATGGGGGGTGTAGCAATGTGCTAACATGTCTAGCAGAGAGGAGCTAGTGCCCTATGTACATGCCGTCGTGGCTGTCGGAGAGGTGTTGCTGCCCTGTTCAAGTGATGTCGTGGCTATCGGAGGAGAGCTGGAGCCCTGCGGGGGTACAGCTGTCGGGGCTGTCGGATCCTTGCTGACGTCTCCTTGCTGACGTAAGGGGCTGGGAGCTGCCGTCGTCATGGAGCGTGCGGAGTGTCATCATTACTTGTTTACTAGGGCGAGCCAGATGGGACGCCGGTCTTGTTCCCTGTAGCCTGAGCTAGCTAGGGGCAGGGTAATGATGGCCCCCCTGGCGACGTGGCCGGTCCGGGCCCGAGTTTGGGCGCGGTGGTGATTCCTCCGAGGTCGAGGTTGAGCCCGAGCCCTGGGGTCGGGCGAGGCGGAGTCCATCATCTTCTGGAGCTGAGGCTGAGTCCGAGCCCTGGGGTCGGACGAGGCGGAGTCCATCGTCTTCCGGAGCCGAGGCTGAGTCCGAGCCCTGGGGTCGGGCGAGGCGGAGTTCGTCGTCTTCCGGAGCCGAGGCTGAGTCCGAGCCCTGGGGTCGGGCGAGGCGGAGCTTCCTATGTCGCCCGAGGCTGGACTTAGCCGCTGTCGACCTCACTCTGGCGAGTGGCACGACAGTCGAAGCAGGGCAGGCGGCGCTGTATTCCTGTTAGGTCGGTCAGTGGAGCGGCGAAGTGACTGCGGTCACTTCGGCCTTATCGACTGAAGAGCGCGCGTCAGGATAAGATGTCAGGCGATCCTTGCATTAAATGCTCCTGCGATATGGTCGGTTGGTGTGGCGATTTGGCCAAGGTTGCTTCTCCGCGAAGCCTACCCGAGCTGAGCCTCGGGTGAGTCGATGGTGCATCCGTTGCTTGAGGGGACCTTCGAGCGAGGCGTGAATCTTCCGGGGTCGGCTGTCTTTGCCCGAGGTCGGGCTCGGGCGAGGCGGGATCGTGTCCCTTGAGCGGAGCCTTGGCCTGAATCGCACCCATCAGGCCTTCGCAGCTTTGTGCTGATGGGGTTTACCAGCTGAGATTAGGAGTCTTGCGGGTACCCCTAATTATGGTCCCCGACAGTAGCCCCCGAGCCTCAAAGGGAGTGTTGGCACTCGCTTGGAGGCTTTTGTCGCACTTTTTTGCAAGGGGACCGACCTTTCTCGGTTGCATTTCGTTCTGGTAGGTGCGCGCGAGCGCACCCGCTGGGTGTAGCCCCCGAGGCCTCGGAGGAGTGTTTTGACTCCTTCGAGGTCTTAGTGCATATCATGATGGCTCGGCCGGTTTGGTTGTTCCCTCATGCGAACTGGTCGTTGCCCGGGTGCTTAGTCAGGTCCCAAGTTCTCGGGCTGGTATGTTGACGCTGTCAACGGTTTGGCCGGAGCCGAGTTTACGAGAGCAGCCCCCGAGCCTCCGCACAGAGCGAGAGGACGATCAAGGACAGACTCGGCTTTTTTCATACGCCCCTGCGTCGCCTTTCCGCAAGGAGGAGGGGGGAAAGCGCCATGTTGCCCTCGGAGGGCGCCGAACATGGTGTCTCCAGTGAGTTGCTAGCGGGTGATCCGAGTGGACACCCGTGCCCCATTCGTTAGGGGTCGGCTAGTGGCCCGGAGGCGCGCTCCAAAAGTACCTGCGGGTGATTCGCCGGACCCGGTCCCCTTTTGACGGGGTCCGAGGGCTCGATGCCTCCCTCTGGTGGGATTCCGTTACAAAATCGTTCCCGCTGGTCTCGGAAATGTCCTAGGGTACCTCGGGAGCGTAGCCCGAGCCTTGGTTGTGTATCGAACGTACCCAGAGTCATCCCTCGCTCTGTGTGCTCTGAGGCGGCTGTCGAACCCTTCGGGGGCTAGCCTACGAACCCCTGATCAGTAGTGGGCACGGAGCCCGAGTGGCCTGAGGCGGCCGTTGAACCCTTTCGAGGGGCCAGCCTTCGAACCTCTGACCAGTAGTGGGCGCGGAGCCCGAGTGCTCTGAGGCGGCTGTTGAACCCTTCCGAGGGGCCAGCCTTCGAACCTCTGATCAGTAGGGGGGCTCGGGGCCTGCTTCCTTCGCGGAGAAGGATCCCTTTTGGAGTATCCCCTTTTCCGGTCCCTGTAACAAGAGAGAGAAAGGGGAAGAGGAAAAGGATACGAAATTGAACGACGTGGCACATCTTTTTTGATGCGGTCATTATGGCGGAGGTGAAGCGTCGCCTGCTTCGCCTGCCAAGGGTGTCACCTGTCCTGCCGCAGAGTTAATGCGGCGGGACGAGTGGTTCGCGGGGCAGCCGTTGTGCGTGCTCGAGCCGTTCGAGGAACAGAACACGGGCGTGTCGTCTTCACACCGTGGGAGAGGGCTCTCTCGCTGTCCCAGGAGGGGACGTGAGCCTACAGACGACTTGACCGCTGCTTCTGCCCGCCTGCTGCCGCCATTACTGCCGGCCCATTTCTGGTCGTATCGACCGTCGCGCCTTCTCCCGCGGCTGATTGACCCGTGACCGATGTGCTCGGTTGGCACTGTTGGGTCATGCGCGGGGTTGCCTCGAGTCGCGGCACCGGTTCCACAGTCGAGAAGGCGCGGTACTGGCGCAGGTGGCGGTGCAGCTTCTCGCACATAGTGCGCACCGGTTACATGACGTGTGGGCCTGGGCCTCCATGCTGGACGCGTCGAGGTCGAAAGGGTGCGCCCCCTTGGTGCGGTTGCATGCCGCCTGCATGGCGGTCCGCCCTTTCACCCGCTGGGCCGGGCGATAGTGGAGGAATGCTTGTAACCGCTGGGCTGTTGTGCGCTCCATGCGCAGCGGTCTGGCTTCTTCTGTCTTGGGCCATCTTGCATGACGCGTGGGACCCAGCCCCTGTGTCGTAGGGGGAGGACCTTGGAGTGTGTTGGAGAAGACTCAGTCCGTGCCGGCTGAGGACGCAAGTGGGGAGAGTCGCCTTTAAAAGGAGGGTGACCCCCTTGGATGGCAACCATGTCTTCGCACCCCATGTATCGCGTCCTTCCACCTTCCGAGCCCCCGGATGGGGAGCGCTCGCATCGCTTTCGTCTTGCTGTCATTGGAGGAACGCAACTTCGCGGAAGTTGGTACCTTTCAGCCATCGCTCGGCTTCAAGGATTTTCATCAGGCAGCTCGACTGCATCCCCTCGCCGGTGGTCACCCAAGACGGTGACCACCAGTTCGATGGTGGGGAGAAGCGAGCCGGGCTGCGGCCTCTGCCCCGCCCTCAGCTTCAAGGATCTTCATCATCCTTGCTGGGGCGGAGAGTGCGCCGAGTTGGGGCCCGTCTTCGCGCGGGCAGCGGCCCGCTCCTTCCCTCAGTGATCGGAGGGAAGGGCGTTTGTCGTTCGTGGCGCTGGCAACTGCCGCGTGCCCGGCTCTCCAGCCTGAGCGGCTCCGGCGCTACTTCCGGTGCCACCTCCCACCAAGGCAGCCGGAAGAGGTTTCTCTGCCGACGAGATAGTTGGTGCCACCCGCGGACTGACCTCTGACTCTACGGCCTTCTGCTTGTCCTCGCCCCTCGAGTGGGGACGTGGGCGAGGGCCTTATCATAGCAGCGTCTGCTCTGAGGTCATCACTGCTACTGTTCGGTCGCCCGGAGCGGAGGTCGTTGTCGCTGCTGCCAGAGCGGGCGTCAGTGTGCCACCTGGGGTCTTGTCGCCCCGCAGGCCCTCCAATGTGGGGGGTTGTTCATACCTCAGGAGTGGAACCGACGTTCCGTTTGTAATGGCACCTTGAGTGCCGGTGTTTGTTCATTGTGGCTGTCTGGGCCTGAACATGTAGGTATTTTTGGGTGTAATACCATGTTTTTTCCTCATTTTCGAGCACTGGAACTCGCCTGTCGGCTAGCCAAACCGCTTAACCAAATGTGAGTTGCTCTGTGCCGAAGGTGACGAGTGAGGTATCCGTATCCCGGAGGCGTAGGAATCCCTTGGCTCGGTCGGCCTTGCCGCCCGAGGCTTCATTTGCTTAGTCAAAGAAACCCTTGGCTGCTCTGCGGTGAGCCGGGGCCAAGGGCAGCGGTGTCAGCGTGGATAGAGGCGGAGTTGGCTCGAAAAAGGAAGCTTCGTCGGCCGGGGCCTGGCCGGGTCGTCCACTGGCGGGACCAGTGCCGGAGTCGAGTTGCCGAGGCCACGAGCCGGGCTGGTGTCCTCGGGGGACGGCTAGCTGAGGCTTCGGGGCGGCCGGCCGAGCCGTCTGCTCGGGCCGGGTTCCTGGAGGAGACCCTGGCGGCGATGGCCCGGGCGTGGTGCTAACGTCGTCCTTCGGAGCGGAGATCCTCCGACCGTGTTGTCGTCCGAGGCTCGGTCGGACTTCGCCGAAGGTGGAGTTGATGCCGAGGGTGCTGCTGCTCCCCCTCCATCGACATCTGAGCCTGCAGGATCGGTTCGCCTGTAGTATGCATATGTTTTTTGCGGCCGCCGAGGCCCAAATATACTGTCGTCGCGTTGTAAAGCTGTGTTTCTTTTCCTCTTGTTTCGAGTATCAGGGCTTGCTCGTCGGTAGCAGAATCGTTTATCCGAGCTAGAGTTACTTCTCACAGAAGGTGATGAGTGAGGTATCCGTATCCCGGAGGCGTAGGAATCCCTCGGCTCGGTCGGCCTTGCCGCTTACATGTACTCTTGCTCGTCCGCGGGATTCTATTATCGACGTAGCCGAGAAAACCCGAAAAACCATTTCGGCAGAAAGTCTTTTGAGCATTAAGGCTTGTTCGGTCAGCAGGATCGCTCATCCGAACGCGAGTTACTTCTCGCAGAAGGTGATGAGTGAGGTATCCATATCCCGGAGGCGTAGGAGTCCCTCGGCTCGGTCGGCCTTGCCTGCTTACGTGTACTCCGTCGTTTTCATGATCCCACTACCGAAGTAGTAGAAAAGCACGAAAGATATTCTGGCAGAAAGACTTTTTCCGAGGAAAATTTTGACACGGAGGGGGTTCCCCCCTTCTAGCCCCCGAGGGAGGGTCGGGCTTTGCCGAGGCAAGGCTGACCCTTCCTTGATGGTTAGACTTTGTTGGCGTATGTAAACGAGGTGTATGAACGACTTGAAAACATTTCAAGGGTAGAAACGACGTAGCTGTCGGATGTTCCAAGCGTTGCTGTAGACCTCGCCTTGAATGTTGGCCAGCTTGTATGTCCCGGGCTTCAAAACCTTGGCAATGACGAACGGACCTTCCCAGGGAGGCGTGAGCTTGTGCCGCCCTCGGGCATCTTGTCGTAGTCGAAGCACCAAGTCGCCCACCTGGAGGTCTCGGGACCGAACCCCTCGGGCGTGGTAACGTCGCAGGGACTGCTGATACCGCGCCGAGTGTAGTAAGGCCACGTCCCGAGCCTCTTCCAGCTGGTCCAGTGAGTCTTCTCGGTTGGTCTGGTTGCGTCGGTCGTCGTACGCCCTCGTCCTCGGGGAACCGTATTCTAAGTCTATGGGCAAGATGGCCTCGGCCCCATAGACTAGAAAGAACGGCGTGAAACCCGTGGCTCGACTTGGTGTCGTCCTCAGGCTCCAGACCACCAAGGGGAGTTCCTTCATCCATCGCCTGCCGAACTTGTGGAGGTCGTTGTAGATCCTCGGCTTGAGTCCTTGCAGAATCATGCCGTTGGCACGTTCTACCTGCCCATTCGTCATGGGGTGTGCCACGGCGGCCCAGTCCACCGGATGTGGTGGTCCTCGCAGAAGTCCAGGAACTTTCTGCCGGTGAACTGGGTGCCATTGTCGGTGATGATGGAGTTCGGGACCCCGAAGCGATGGATGATGTTGGTGAAGAATGCCACCGCCTGTTCGGACCTGATGTTGTTTAGGGGTCGGACCTCGATCCACTTGGAGAATTTGTCGATGGCAACCAGTAGGTGCGTGTAGCCCCCGGGTGCCTTCGGCAAGGGACCGACGAGGTTCAGATCCCACACAGCAAACGGCCAGGTGATGGGTATTGTTTGCAGAGCCTGAGCGGGTAGGTGCGTCTGCCTTGCGTAGAATTGACACCCTTGGCAGGTGCGGACAATTCTAGTGGTGTCGGCCACCGCAGTCGGCCAGTAGAAACCTTGTCAGAAAGCGTTTCCAACAAGGGCTCGAGGCGCTGCGTGATGACCGCAAGCCCCCGAGTGTATTTCTTGTAAGAGCTCCTGGCCTTCGGCGATGGATATGCATCGCTGGAGGATGCCGGAGGGGCTGCGGTGGTAGAGCTCCTTCCCGTCACCCAGCAAGACGAATGACTTGGCGCGCCGCGCCAGTCGCCAAGCTTCGGCTCGGTCGAGGGGCAGCTCTCCTCGGTGGAGATATTGCAGGTACGGGGTCTGCCAGTCTCGATCAGGCAGGACCCCATTCCGCTCTCCCTCGACGCGTAGTGCCTCACCCTCGGGGGCCGAGGGTGCCTCGGGCTGAGCCGAGGGTGCCTCGGGCAGGGCCGAGACCTTCTCGGGCTCGGGCGTGTCGTCGGTCTTGACTGAGGGTTGATGTAGGTCCCGGGAGAAGACGTTCGGGGGAACCGTTGTTCGCGCCGAAGCTATCTTCGCCAGCTCGTCCGCAGTCTCGTTGTACCGCCGGGCGACGTGGTTGACCTCGAGCCCGTAGAACTTGTCCTCCAGGCGCTGAACCTCGTCGCAGTAGGCTTCCATCTTTGGGTCGCGGTAATGGGAGTTCTTCATGACTTGGTCGATGACAAGCTGCGAGTCGCCGCGAGCGTCGAGGCGTCGGACCCCTAGCTCGATGGCGATGCGCAACCCATTAACCAGATCCTCATACTCGGCCACATTGTTGGACGCCGAGAAATGGAGGCGCAGCACGTAGCGAAGGTGCTTCCCGAGGGGCGAGATGAAGAGCAGGCCCGCGCCTGCCCCTGTTTTCATCAGCGACCCGTCAAAAAACATGGTCCAGAGTTCCGGTTGGATCGAAACTGCCGGGAGCTGGGTGTCGACCCATTTAGCCACAAAGTCCGCCAAGACTTGGGACTTGATGGCCTTCCGAGGGGCGGACGAGATTGTCTCGCCCATGATTTCCACCGCCCACTTTGCAATCCTACCCAAGGCCTCTCAGTACTGGATGATCTCCCCCAGGGGGAAGGATGACACCACAGTCACCGGATGAGACTCGAAGTAGTGTCGCAACTTCCGCCGCGTCAGAATCACTGCGTACAGCAGCTTCTGAATTTGTGGGTAGCGGATCTTGGTCTCGGACAGTACCTCACTGATGAAGTAGACTGGCCTCTGGACGGGCAATGCATGCCCTTCTTCTCGTCTTTCGACCACGATCGCAGCGCTGACCACCTGAGTGGTAGCGGCGACGTAGATCAAGAGGGCTTCTCCGGCAGCGGGAGGCACCAGGATGGGTGCATTCGTAAGGAGCGCCTTTAGGTTCCCGAGGGCTTCCTCGGCCTCGGGGGTCCAAGTGAAGCACTCGGTCTTTCTTAAGAGGCGGTACAGAGGTAGGCCTCTTTTGCCGAGGCGCGAGATGAAGTGGCTCAGAGCCGCAAGGCATCCCATGACCCTCTGTACGCCTTTCAAGTCCTTGATGGGCCCCATGTTGGTGATGGCCGCGATTTTCTCCGGGTTGGCCTCGATGCCCTGCTCGGAGACGATGAACCCCAAGAGCATGCCTCGGGGGACTCCGAAGACGCACTTCTCGGGATTGAGTTTTACGCCTTTCGCCTTGAGACACTTGAATGTCGTTTCAAGGTCGGAGAGGTGGTCGGAGGCTTTCCTCGTCTTGACTACGATGTCGTCGACGTAAGCCTCGACGGTCCGACCAATGTGCTCTCCGAACACGTGGTTCATGCACCTTTGGTATGTCGCACCTGCATTCCTCAAACCGAATGGCATAGTAACATAGCAGTACATGCCAAAGGGTGTGATGAAAGAAGTCGCGAGCTGGTCAGACTCTTTCATCCTGATTTGGTGATACCCTGAGTAGGCATCGAGGAAAGACAGGGTTTCGCACCCAGCAGTGGAATCCACGATTTGATCGATGCGAGGCAGAGGGTAGGGAACCTTTGGACATGCTTTGCTTAGACCAGTGTAGTCTACACACATCCGCCATTTCCCTCCTTTCTTTCTCATAAGCACAGGGTTGGCAAGCCATTCGGGATGGAATACCTCTTTGATGAACCCCGCGGCCATCAGCTTGTAGATCTCCTCGCCTATGGCTCTGCGCTTTTCTTCGTCGAATCGGCGCAGAGGCTGCTTCACGGGTCGGGCTCCAGCTCGGATATCCAGCGAGTGCTCGGTGACATCCCTCGGTATGCCAAGCATGTCCGAGGGACTCCACGCAAAGACTTCGGCGTTCGCGCGGAGAAAGTCGACGAGCACTGCTTCCTATTTGGGGTCGAGCTCGGAGCCGATCTGGATCTGCTTGGAGGCGTCGTTGCTGGGGTCGAGAGGGACGGACTTAACCATCTCTGCTGGCTCGAAGTTGCCGGCGTGGCGCTTCGCATCTGGCGCCTCCTTGGAGAGGCTCTCTAGGTCAGCGATGAGGGCCTCAGATTTGGCGAGGGCCTCGGCGTACTCCACGCACTCCGCGTCGCATTTGTACGCGTGTCAGTACGTGGGGCCGACGGTGATGACCCCGTTGGGGCCCGACATTTTGAGCTTGAGGTAGGTGTAGTTGGGGACGGCCATTAACTTGGCGTAGCATGGCCTCCCCAGTACTGCGTGGTAGGTTCCTCGGAACCCGACCACCTTGAACGTGAGGGTTTCCCTTCGGAAGTTGGAGGGAGTCCCGAAGCAGACAGGCAGATCGAGTTGTCCGAGGGGTTGGACGCGTTTCCCGAGGATGATCCCGTGAAAAGGCACCGCCCCTGTCTGGATCGAGGACAGATCGATCTGCAGGAGCCCGAGGGTCTCGGCGTAGATGATGTTGAGGCTGCTGCCTCCGTCCATGAGGACCTTGGTGAGCCTAACGTTGCCGATGACGGGGTCGACAACGAGCGGATATTTCCCCGGGCTCGGCACGCGGTCGGGGTGGTCGCCCTGGTCGAAGGTGATGGGCTTGTCGGACCAGTCTAGGTAGACTGGCGCCGCCACCTTTACCGAGCAGACCTCCCGACGCTCTTGCTTGCGGTGCCGAGCCGAGGCGTTCGCCACTTGCCCACCGTAGATCATGAAGCAGTCGTGGACCTCAGGGAACTCCTCTGCCTTGTGATCCTCCTTCTTGTCGTTGTTGTGGGCCCTGCCACCTTCCACCGGTGGCCCGGCCTTGTGAAAGTGGCACCGAAGCATGACACACTCCTCAAGGGTGTGCTTGACGGGCCCCTGATGATAGGGGCACGACTCCTTGAGCATCTTATCGAAGAGATTGGCGCCTCCAGGAGGTTTCCGAGGGTTCTTGTACTCAGTAGCGGCGACAAGGTCCGCGTCGGTGGCGTCGCGTTTTGCTTGCGACTTCTTCTTGTTCTTCTTCTTGGTGCCGCGCTGAGCGGACGCCTCGGGGATGTCTTCTGGCTGGCGGCCCCGGGGCTGCTTGTCCTTTCGGAAGATGGCCTCAACCGCCTCTTGGCCAGAGGCGAACTTGGTGGCGATGTCCATCAGCTCGCTCGCCCTGGTGGGGGTCTTGCGACCCAGCTTGCTCACCAGGTCACGGTAGGTGGTGCCGGCGAGGAACACGCCGATGACGTCCGAGTCGGTGACGTTGGGCAGCTCGGTGCGCTGCTTTGAGAATCACCGAATGTAGTCCCGGAGAGACTCTCCCGGCTGCTGGCGGCAGCTTCGGAGATCCCAGGAGTTCCCAGGGCGCACGTACGTGCCCTGGAAGTTGCCGGTGAAGGCTTGGACCAGGTCATCCCAGTTGGAGATCTGCCCCGGAGGCAGATGCTCCAGCCAGGCTCAAGCGGTGTCGGAGAGGAACAGGGGGAGGTTGCGGATGATGAGGTTGTCATCGTCCATTCCACCCAGCTGGCAGGCCAGTCGGTAGTCCACGAGCCATAGTTCCGGCCCCGTCTCCCCCGAGTACTTTGTGATGGTAGTCGGGGTTCGGAACCGGGTCGGGAACGACGCCCGTCGTATGGCCCGGCTGAAAGCCTGCGGACTGGGTGGTTCGGGCGAGGGGCTCCGATCCTCCCCGCTGTCGTAGCGTCCCCCACGCCTAGGGTGGTAACCTCGGTGCACCCTCTCGCCGAGGTGGGCTCGACGGTCGCGGTGGTGGTGCTCGTTGCCGAGGCGACCCGGGGCCGCAGGCGCCGTGTTGCGCATGCGCCCGGTGTGGACCGAGGCTTCCCGCACGAATCGGGAAGTCGCGGCGCGATGCTCCGAGGGGTACCCCTGCCTTCGGGAGGTAGAGCTTTCGGCCCGTCGGACCGCGGCATCCTCCAGGAGATTCTTGAGCTCTCCCTGGATACGCCGCCCTTCGGTGGTCGATGGTTCCGGCATCGCGCGGAGTAGTATTGCTGCTGCAGCCAGGTTCTGGCCGACCCCACTGGAAGCCCGTGGCGGCCTTGCCCTGACATCGTCGGCAATGCGGTGCTGGATGCCCTGGGGTAGATGACGCGCTTCTCCGGTCAAAGCTTGGCCTGCCCATTCCTGCCCGATGTTCCTCCGGAACTGCTCAAGTGTTCCTGCTCCCTCGTCGAGCCTGGCCTGCATCTCGCGGATTTGCTCGAGCTGTGCGTCCTGACCCCCCGCAGGGACTAGGACCACAGCTAGCTCCCGAAGGATGTCAATGTGAGGCGCAGGCCTAGGGGGATCGCCGTTTTTTCGGCATACCAAGATGGTTGCCTTCGCCGGGACCCCCTAGATCGACGTGGAAACATTCACGACTTGGGCCACAGTCCTCGTCGCCGAAGCTGCGGCTACCATCGGAACAATCGGAGAGGTAGTAGTCGCATGCGGTCATGAAGTCCCGCATGGCACTGGGGTTACCGAGCCCAGAGAAACCCCAACAAAAGTCGGGCTCGTCATCTTCCTCGGAACCCGAGGGTCCGTAGGTCGAGACGGCCGTCAGTCTGTCCCAGGGCGACCGCATATGGTACCCCGGAGAGTTGGTACATGCCTCTATGAAGGCTTCCACCGAAGCGAGGTCGCTTGGTGGGTCGAAGCTGAATCCAAAAGGCACGAGATGGGAATCGGTCGGTACCTCTTGGTCGACGGGCGGTGACGAAGTCGCGTCAGGGGCGGACTGCACCGTTGTCTCAGGTACGAGGGCGACGCCCAGCAAGTCCTTCGCGAGCGTGCTGGCGTCGTTCGTCCGCTTGGGGTTGGCGTGTTGCGGGGAAACGGCGCTCGCCTTCGTCTCAGACGCAAGGTCGAAGCCCGACCTGTCCCCCGCTGGGGCGCCGGCGTCGTCGACTTGCTTGACAGCCGACGAGGTGCCGCCTCCTGCTTGGCCATGGTTGCCCTGCCTCCTCCTCCGTCGGTGGGGGAGGTGACGGAACAAACCCAGATGTTATTCTTCCGCCATGTGGCGAAGACGTTGTTGATTCCGTCGCCGGCGGGCGGGCTGACGGCCGCCATTGTCGCTGTCGCGCGGCGGAGGAAGGAGTATCATGTCATAGCTGCCGTCAAGGGACATGAACTCAAGACTCCCGAAACGGAGCATCGTCCCGAGTTGGAAAGGTTGCTGGAGACTACCCATCTGGAGCTTGACGGGAAGCTGTTCGTCAACACGCAGCAGGCCCCTACCTGGCGCGCCAACTGTCGGCGTTTCGACCCCGGGGGTCCCTGGACCGACGAGTAAATTGTCGCTGCGTGTCCCAGCCCAGATGGGTCGGCGCGAGACGGGACACAAAGGGGGAGAACAGTAAGGGGAAACTGCGGCCTTCGTGTTGTCCTGCGCCCAGGGCGGCTGGATGCGCTTGCAGTAGGGGGTTACAAGCGTTCGCGTGGGAGAGAGAGAGAGCGAGGGCCTTGTGCGTCAGCCCGTTCTCCCGCGTGGCCAACCCCTTCGTACGAGAGCCTTGGACCTTCCTTTTATAGGCGTAAGGAGAGGGCCCAGGTGTACAATGGGGGGTGTAGCAATGTGCTAACGTGTCTAGCAGAGAGGAGCTAGTGCCCTATGTACAAGCCGTCGTGGCTGTCGGAGAGGTGTTGCTGCCCTGTTCAAGTGATGTCGTGGCCATCGGAGGAGAGCTGGAGCCCTGCGGGAGTACAGCTGTCGGGGCTGTCGGATCCTTGCTGACATCTCCTTGATGACGTAAGGGGCTGGGAGCTGCCGTCGTCATGGAGCGTGCGGGGTGTCATCATTACTTGTTTACTGGGGCGAGCCAGATGGGACGTCGGTCTTGTTCCCCGTAGCCTGAGCTAGCTAGGGGCAGGGTAATGATGGCCCCCTGGCGACGTGGCCGGTCCGGGCCCGAGTTTGGGCGCGGTGGCGATTCCTCCGAGGTCGAGGTTGAGCCCGAGCCCTGGGGTCGGGCGAGGCAGAGTCCATCGTCTTCCGGAGCCAAGGCTGAGTCTGAGCCCTGGGGTCGGGCGAGGCGGAGTCCATCGTCTTCCGGAGCCGAGGCTGAGTCCGAGCCCTGGGGTCGAGCGAGGCGGAGTTCGTCGTCTTCTGGAGCCGAGGCTGAGTCCGAGCCCTGGGGTCGGGCGAGGCGGAGCTTCCTATGTCGCCCGAGGCTGGACTTAGCCACTGTCGACCTCACTCTAGCGAGTGGCACGGCAGTCGGAGCAGGGCAGGCGACGCTGTATTCCTGTCAGGTCGGTCAGTGGAGCGGCGAAGTGATTGCGGTCACTTCGGCCTTGTCGTCTGAAGAGCGCGCGTCAGGATAAGATGTCAGGCGATCCTTGCATTAAATGCATCTGCAATATGGTCGGTTGGTGTGGCGATTTGGCCAAGGTTGCTTCTCCGCGAAGCCTACCCGAGCTGAGCCTCGGGTGAGTCGATGGTGCATCCGTTGCTTGAGGGGACCTTGGGCGAGGCGTGAATCTTCCGGGGTCGGCTGTCTTTGCACGAGGTCGGGCTCGGGCGAGGCGGGATCGTGTCCCTTGAGCGGAGCCTTGGCCTGAATCGTGCCCATCAGGCCTTCGCAGCTTTGTGCTGATGGGGTTTACCAGCTAAGATTAGGAGTCTTGGAGGTACCCCTAATTATGGTCCCCGACACTTAGTCTAGGTGCTTTGTGTCTAGTATTTAGGAGTATTTAACTTTCGTTAGGTCAGGTGCTTTGCGTCTAGTATTTAGCTCAAGGAATTTCCTATTTTTGACAGATCAATAGCTCAAGGAATACTACAGTGCATGAAATACTAGTAGTCAGTGCCTTTATTGCTGGAAATAAAAATCAAAATGGAACAAGGAATTACTCTAGATCACAGTTTCTAACAAAAAGTTACTCTAGATCACAGTTTCTGGCATGCTCAACAATACAACTTGTTTTAAAAATGTTAATGGCTCCAACATAAATACCAAGAAAATTTGAGAGCTTCTGGGCAACATGACTATGAAGATTGTAATGTAGTCAAACAAGTAATATAACAGAGATAATGCAAGGTATGCAAAATTGAATTAGGATATGTAGTTAACCTTAGGTATACCTGCTAAGCCATATCATCCCTCAACCACATCAATGCAGCCTCTCTATCATCATTGCATGCACTTAAGAATATATGTCGATTGTCAGGGCCCTTGAACACCTTATATGCTTTGACCTTCTCCTCTTTTGTGACTTCCAATGTGTTTAGAACTGCTATGCGATTCTTAATTGAGAAATCATCACCTCCTCTTGCCTCCCTTTCTCTTGCCAATTGTGTCGCTTCATCTTCAGCTTGTTTGCTTCTAATGTCTAGGTACCTCTCCATCAATACTTCTATGTTGGAACTCTTCTTCTACAGTGCTAGGGAGAGGCACCAGAACTGCCAGATCAAGGGGTGTGCTAAGGCTATCAGTGGTTACCTCTAAATTTCCCCCTATATCACTTTTTCGCGTCACATCATCAACATTTCATCCCCTACTTTTTAATCTCCCGCAGCGGTTTTCCCTATTTTCTCCCCCTATACCCCACTATAACCATAAAATATCATTTCATATACTACTTTTTATCCATTATCAATTTTTTCTTCTACTAACAATTACTAGCGGGCCCACGACTACAGTACTACACAGTGCTAGAGTGGGTGAGCAGTGGCACGCTAGAACCGAGGGGAGAGAGAAGCGGTCCGCTGCGTGGGGCGCGTTGTAGGGAGCAGCGATGCGGGCGTAGGGGATGTTCTGTAGCTGGCATGCAAGGGGAGAGGGAGCGCGCGCGACATGCGATGTGGTTAGTCTAAACGACACCCTTTACTCATTTTCGTGCATGCCATTATTTGTTAGTTAAGAAAAATGATAATGAATGATGAATAATATCAGGTATCATAATTAGAGGTATCTGGATTATGATCCTAAACACGCTTAACCCCTAAACTATAGAAGACACATTCCCCGAGATCAAAAAGAATGAGCCACGATTCGCCTGAGACCTCACTCGGCGGTCGCTCAAAACTTCGCCTCGTCCCAGCCTGCACTCGAGGAAATCCTCGTCTCGCCCGAGGTCCCCTCTTCATGGAACGGTTGTTTCCGCCTCTCCCGAGCCGGTCTTGGACAGGAGGACAACCTCGAGCCCGCCCTCAGTCAAAGGTCATGGGAACCGCGAAGACATGAGCATTCATTGCGAATACTTACCCCATGTGACACCGTAGTCAAACAGGAGTGACAGGATCTGAAAGTTGCCTAGAGGGGGGGTGAATAGGCGAAACCTGAAATTTATAAACTTAAATACACACTACAAGCCGGGGTTAGCGTTAGAATTAAATTCAAGTCCGGGAGAAAGGGGGAAAACAAATCAAATGGAAATCAAGCGAATGAACACGGTGATTTGTTTTATCGAGGTTCGGTTCTAAAGAACCTAGTCCCCGTTGAGGTGGTCACAAAGACTGGGTCTCTTTCAACCCTTTCCCTCTCTCAAACGGTCACTTAGACCGAGTGAGCTTTCTCCTTAATCAAATGGGTCGCTTAGACCCCGCAAGGACCACCACACACTTAGGTGTCTCTTGCTTTGATTACAAGTTGCCTCGAAACAAGAATGAGGAAAGAAGAAAGCGATCCAAGCAACAAGAGCGCAAAGAAACACGAACACACACTCTCTCAAGTCACTAGATGGTTGGAATGAATTCTAGACTTGGAGAGGCTTTGATCTTTTGGAAATGTGTCTTGGAGTGAATGCACTAGCTCTTGTATTGAATGTGAAGTGCAGAAAACTTGGATGCTTGGAGTGGTGGTGGTTGGGGGTATTTATAACCCTCAACCACCAAACAAGCCGTTGGGAAGGCTGCTGTCGATGGGCGCACCAGACAGTCTGGTGCGCCACCAGACAGGCACTGTAGGCTGTCCGGTGCGCCGCCATGTCACCTAACCGTTAGGGTTCGGGAGCAGTCGACCATTGGCGACGTTGAGTTCTTGTCACACCGGACAGTCCGGTGCCGCACCGGATAGCTCCTGTTTATTGTCCGGTGCGCCACTGACTCTACGCTCTGACTCTGTTGCGCACTGTTCATCTGATCATCAGCTTTTGCAGTCGATCGTTGCGTGAAGTAGTCGTTGTTCCGCTGGTGCACCGGACAGTCCGGTGGCACACCGGACAGTCCGATGAATTATAGCAGAGTGCACCTACGAAAACCCGAGAGCGGCTGTTTGGACTCTGTACGGTCCTGGTGCACCAGACACTGTCCGGTGGCACACCGGACAGTCCGGTGCGCCAGACCACATCACACTTGGTTTTATTTGCTCCTTTGAATTGAACCCTTAACTTGAATATTTATTGGTTTGTGTTGAACCTTTATGCACCTGTAGAATATGTATTCTAGAGCAAACTAGTTAGTCCATATATTTGTGTTGGACATTCAACCACCAAAATTAATTGTAGGAAAAGGTTAACCCTATTTCCCTTTCAATCTCTCCCTTTTTGGTGATTGATGCCAACACAAACCAAAGCAAATATATAAAGTGCAGAAATGAACTAGTTTGCATATGGTAAGTGCATAGGTTACTTGGAGTTAAACCAATTGAAAGTCTTATTGCATAAGAGTGAATGGATTGCTTTCTTTTATTTAACATTTTGGACCACATTTGCACCACTTGTTTTGTTTTTGCAAATCTTTTCAAAGTCTTTTCAAAATTCTTTTGAAAATAGTCAAAGGTATATGAATAAGATTGTGAGAAGCATTTTCAAGATTGAAATTTCTCTCCCTGTTTCAAATGCTTTTCCTTTGACTAATTAAAAGCTCCCCCTGAATGAAATTCTCCCCTTAGCTTTCAAGAGGGTTTTGAATAGATACCAATTTTGAAATCTTATTTTCATAAGCATAGATCCCAATTTGAAATTGACTTGAATACTAATTGAAAAACAAACATTTGTGATTACCAAATAAATCTTTCATTTTAAAAATTTTGAAATGGTGGTGGTGCGGTCCTTTTGCTTTGGGTTTAATATTTTCTCCCCCTTTGGCATTAATCGCCAAAAATGGAGAACTTTGGAGCACTAGTACAATTTGGCTCTATACAAGCGGTAGGCTCGAGCCCTTTTTATATTTTCTCCCCCATTGATAAAAAAATATGAGTGAAAGATTATACCAATCGGAGAGATGGCGGAATACCGGCAAAGGGTAAATAATACGATGGAGTAGAGTGGAAGCGTTGTCTTTGCCGAATACTTCATTTCCCTTTCAATCTATGACTTAGTATAGAGATACACTTGAAAACATATTAGTCATAGTTTTGGCACAAGAAGAATAAGAAATATGCAATTGTACCAAAAGAAAGAGATATGACCAAAGGTATATAAATGAGCTATGTGTGCAATTTTTCAATCAAAATTCCGAGAATCAAGTATACTTAGCTTATTCCTAAGTTTGCTAAAGGTTTTCTCATCTAGTGGCTTGGTGAAGATATCGGCTAATTGATCTTTGGTGTTAACATAAGCTATTTCGATATCCCCCTTTGTTGGTGATCCCTTAGAAAGTGATACCGAATGTCTATGTGCTTAGTGCGACTGTGTTCAACAGGATTATCCACCATGCGGATTGCACTCTCATTATCACATAGGAGAGGGACTTTGCTTAATTTGTAGCCATAGTCCCTGAGGGTTTGCCTCATCCAAAGTAACTGCGCACAACAATGGCCTGCAGCAATGTACTCGGCTTCGGTGGTAGAAAGATCTATGGAGTTTTGTTTCTTTGAAGCCCATGACACCAGGGATCTTCCCAGAAACTGACAAATCCCTGATGTGCTCTTCCTATCAATTTTACACCCTGCCCAATTGGCATCGGAATATCCTATCAAATCAAAAGTGGATCCCTTGGGGTACCAAAGCCCAAACTTAGGAGTGTAAACTAAATACCTCATGATTCTCTTCACGGCCCTAAGGTGAACTTCTTTAGGATTTGCTTGAAACCTTGTGCACATGCATACAGAGAGCATGATATCCGGTCGAGATGCACATAGATAGAGTAAAGATCCTATCATCGACTGATATAACTTTTGATCTACGGATTTACCTCCCGTGTCGAGGTCGAGATGCCCATTTGTTCCCATGGGTGTCTTGATGGGTTTGCCATCGTTCATTCCAAACTTCTTAAGAATGTCTTGAATGTACTTGCTTTGACTGATGAAGGTGCCATCCTGGAGTTGCTTGATTTAAAATCCTAGAAAATACTTCAACTCCCCCATCATAGACATCTCGAATTTTTGTACCATGATCCTACTAAACTCTTCACAAGTAGACTTGTTAGTAGACCCAAATATGATATCATCAACATAAATTTGGCATATGAACAAGTCTTTTATAACAGTTTTAGTAAAGAGAGTAGGATCAGCCTTTTCGACTTTGAAGCCATTAGTGATAAGAAAATCTCACACGCATTCATACCATGCTCTTGGGGCTTGCTTGAGCCCATAAAGCGCCTTTGAGAGTTTGTAAACATGGTTAGGGTACTCACTATCTTCAAAGCCGGGAGGTTGCTCAACATAGACCTCTTCCTTGATAGGTCCATTGAGGAAGTGAAAGGGAAATGTGCCCTTGGGCCATTTCTAGTATAGTTTTGGTGATTAAGTGCCCAACACGTATTGAGTGAGCAATCTTGTGCCAAATGATTGATGAAGTGCAAATCAACAAGAAGGTATGATTCTAGACTTAGTACATTGGTTTTTGTGTACTAACATATTTGTCTAAGTGCTGGAATTAGAGAAAAGAGAAGAAGAAATCATCTTGGCTGGAACAGCCAAGACTCAGCGTAGTGTGGCACACCGGACTGTCCGGTGCGCCAGGCCAGCCTCCGGTGAACAGGCCTCTCTCGAGAACTGACGGCGGTGTACGGCTATAATTCACCGGACTGTCCGGTGAGCCAACGGTCGACTGCGCCAACGGTCGGTCGCGCAATCCGCGCGTGACGCGTGGCCGCGCCAACGGTCGGCAGGGGGCACCGGACTGTCCAGTGCGCCAACGGCTCCATTTCTGCAACGGTCGACTGTTCTATTTTTGGAAGGAGATCTGCACCGGACTATGAACAGTGCATGTCCGATGGTGCACCGGACTGTCCGGTGCGCCACCCGACAGAAGGCAAGAATTGCCTTCCCAGATTGCTTCCAACGGCTCTTAGCTGCCTTGGGGCTATAAAAGGGACCCCTAGGCGCATGGAGGAGTACACCAAGCATACTCTGAACATTCTAAGACTCTCACACTCCGTCTCGGCACACTCGATTGATTTTCTTAGTGATTTGAGCTCCGTTCTAGTGGTGAACTTGTTGCATTTCATTTGAGCTCAAGTCTTGGCCTGTGTGTGTGCGTATTGCTGCGGATTTGTGTGTGTTGCTTCCCTCCCTTACTCTGGTGCTTTCACATTGATATTTGTTGTAAGGGCGAGAGACTCCAACTTGTGGAGATTCCTCGCAAACGGGAAAAGTGATAAGAAAAAGGAACACCGTGGTATTCAAGTTGATCGTTGGATCACTTGAGAGGGGTTGAGTGCAACCCTCGTCCATTGGGACACCACAACGTGGAGTAGGCAAGTTTTGTACTTGGCCGAACCATGAGATAAACCACTGTGTCTACTGTGTTGTTTCTCTCTGTGGTTTCTGTGTTTCACAAGTACTCCTCTCCAGCTACTTGATTCTATTGCACTAACACTTAACTTAGTTTTTGTGGCAATAAGTCTTAAGTTTTTACAGGATCACCTATTCACCCCCCTCTAGGTGCTCTCAATTGGTATCAGAGTCGTTCTCTTCACAAAAGGGACTAATCGCCCGAAGAGATGGATCCTAAGGGAAAAGGGATGGTGGTCAACGATAAGGAGAAGGAGTCCATCTTCAACGAGCCAAGGGACGACAAACCTACTGTCTCTGGCTCGAGTCATAAGAAGAAGGACGGGAAGAAGAAGAGGCGTATCAAGAAGATCGTCTACTACGACAACGACGAGTCCTCTTCTTCCCAAAGAGACGACGACTACGACGAGAAAAAGAAACTGGTCAACTCAAACTTTTCTTTTGATTATTCTCGTATTCCGTATAATGCCAATGCTCATTTGCTTTTTATTCCTCTTGGTAAACCTCCTCACTTTGATGGAGAGGACTACGCTTTTTGGAGTCACAAAATGCGTAGTCACCTCTTCTCTCTCCATCCTAGCATTTGGGAGATAGTAGAGAATGGAATGCAATTTGATAGTACGGATAACCCAGTATTCATTAATGAACAAATTCATAAAAATGCACAAGCTACCACTGTTTTGTTAGCTTTGTTGTGCAGGGATGAATACAACAAGGTGAGCGACTTGGATAATGCCAAGCAAATATGGGACACCCTCAAGATCTCGCATGAGGGGAATGATGCCACCATAATCACCAAGATAGAGTTGGTGGAGGGCGAGCTAGGAAGATTCGCGATGATCAGGGGAGAGGAGCCAACGCAAACGTACAACAGGCTCAAGACCCTGGTCAACAAAATCAGGAGCTATGGGAGCACGAGGTGGACGGACCACGACGTCGTCCGACTTATGCTTAGGTCTTTTACTGTCATTGACCCTCATCTTGTGAATTCAATTCGTGAAAATCCTAGGTACACAAAGATGACGCCCGAGGAGATACTCGGAAAATTTGTGAGCGGGTGGATGATGATTAAAGAAGCCCGCTATGTGGATGATGCTCTCAATGGCCCAATGCCCGTCTACGAGCCTCAACCCGTCGCTCTCAAGGCAACAAATAGCAGGGAGATGCTACCTAGCAAGGTGGCACAAGTTGAGGCGGCCGGGCTTAACGAGGAAGAAATGGCCCTCATCATCAAGCGCTTCAAGATGGCGCTAAAGGGTCGCAAGGAGCATCCCAACAAGAGCAAGACGAAGGGAAAGCGCTCCTGCTTCAAGTGTGGTAAGACTGGTCACTTTATTGCTAATTGTCCCGATAATGATAGTGACCAGGGACAAGAAAAAGGCAGGAAGAGGGAGAAAAAGAAGTCTTACAAGAAGGCAAAGGGCGAGGCTCACCTCGGCAAGGAGTGGGATTCGGATTGTTCTTTGTCCGACTTCGATGACAAAGGACTCGCCGCTTCAGCCTTCAACAAGTCGTCTCTCTTCCCCAACGAGCGTCACACCTGCCTCATGGCAAAGGAGAAGAAGGTAAGTGCTCGAGATACCTCTACATATGCTTCTTCTAGCGATGAAGAGTCTAGTGATGATGAGGTAGACTATTCTAGCTTGTTTAAAGGTCTAGATAGAACCAAGATAGAAAAAATTAATGAATTGATTGATGCATTAAATGAAAAGAATAGACTTTTAGAAAAACAAGAGGATCTCTTATATGAAGAGCATGATAAATTTGTAAGTGTGCAAAAGTCTCTTGCTTTAGAGGTTAAGAGAAATGAAATGCTTTCTTGTGAATTGTCTACTTGTCATGAAACTGTGTCTAATTTAAAGAGTATTAATGATGATTTACATGCTAAGCTAGAAGTAGTAAATAAATCTAGTTCTTGTGTGGAACATGTTGTGATTTGCAATAGGTGTAAGGATTTTAATGTTGATGCTTGTAGTGAACATTTAATTTCCATTACTAGATTAAATGATGAAGTGGCTAGTCTTAATGCTCAACTTAAGACTAGCAAAAATGACTTTGATAAACTAAAATTTGCAAGGGATGCCTACACTATTGGTAGACATCCCTCTATTAAGGATGGGCTTGGCTTTCGAAGGGAAGCCAAGAACTTAACAAGTCAAAGGGCTCCCATCTCCGCTAAGGAGAAAGGGAAGGCCCCTGTGACTAATAATGTTCAAAGGAATCATGCTTTCATCTATAGTAATAGAAACTTTTCTAGAAATGCTCATAGAAGTTATGCTTATGATTCACATGCTATGATTGCTTCGAGTTCCTCTGTTGTGCATGGTAGAAATATGCCTAGGAAAAATGTTGTTCATGTGCCTAGGAAAGTAAGTAATGAATCTTCTATAATTTACCATGCTTGCAATGCTTCTTTTGCAATTTGTAGTAAGAATAAGAAAGTAATTGCTAGGAAGTTGGGGGCCAAGTGCAAAGGAGATAAGACTTGCATTTGGGTCCCTAAGGCAATTGTTACTAACCTTGTAGGACCCAACAAGAGTTGGGTACCTAAAACCAAGCTTAATTTGCCTTGCAGGTTTATGCATCCAGGGGCTCAAGCTGGATTATCGACAGCGGATGCACAAACCACATGACGGGGGAGAAGAAGATGTTCACCTCCTACGTCAAGAACAAAGATTCCCAAGATTCGATCATCTTTGGAGACGGGAATCAAGGCAATGTTAAAGGACTAGGGAAGATAGCTATTTCATTCGAGCATTCCATTTCTAATGTGTTCTTAATTGAATCGCTCGGGTATAACTTGTTGTCCGTTAGTCAACTGTGTAATATGGGTTACAATTGCTTATTTACCAATGTAGATGTGTCTGTCTTTAGAAGGAGTAATGGTTCAATAACTTTTAAGGGTGTACTAGACGACAAACTCTATTTAGTTGATTTTTCGAAGGAGGAGGCCGGTCTAGATGCATGCTTAATTGCTAAGACTAGCATGGGCTGGCTGTGGCATCGCCGTCTAGCACATGTCGGGATGAAGAACCTTCACAAACTTCTAAAGGGAGAACATGTGTTAGGTCTAACAAATGTGTTTTTCAAAAAAGATAGACCTTGTGTAGCTTGTCAAGCAGGTAAATAGGTGGGAAGCGCTCATCACAACAAGAATGTGATGACTACATCAAGACCCCTGGAGCTACTGCATATGGACCTCTTCGGACCCATCGCCTACCTTAGCATCGAGGGAAGTAAGTATTGTCTTGTTGTTATTGATGATTTTTCCCGCTTCACTTGGGTATTCTTTTTGCTGGATAAATCAGAAACCCAAGGGACCCTCAAGTGCTTTCTAAGGTGAGCTCAAAACGAATTTGAGCTCCAGGTGAAAAAGATTAGAAGCGACAACGGGTCCAAATTCAAGAACCTTCAAGTGGAGGAGTTTCTTGAGGAGGAAGAAATCAAGCACGAGTTCTCCGCTCCCTACACAGCACAACAAAACGGTGTGGTAGAGAGGAAGAACAGGACGCTTATAGACATGGCGAGGACGATGCTTGGAGAATTCAAGACACCGAGCAGTTTTGGTCGGAAGCTATGAACACAGCTTGCCACGCCATAAACCGGGTCTACCTTCATCGCCTCCTCAAGAAGATGTCGTACGAACTTCTAACCGGTAACAAACCCAATGTTTCATATTTTCGAGTTTTTGGGAGTAAATGCTACATTCTAGTGAAGAAAGGTAGGAATTCAAAATTTGCTCCCAAAGCTATAGAAGGGCTTTTGTTAGGTTATGACTCAAATACAAAGGCGTATAGAGTCTTCAACAAATCATCGGGTTTGGTTGAAGTCTCTAGCGACGTTGTATTTGATGAAACTAATGGCTCCCCAAGAGAGCAAGTTGATCTTGATGATGTAGATGAGGATGATGTTCCAACGAATGCAATTCGCACCATGGCGATTGGAGATGTGCGACCACAGGAACACAAGGAGCAAGATCAACTTTCTTCCTCAACGATGGTGCATTCCCCAACTCAAGATGACGAACAGGTCTCTTAAGAAGAGGCGTGTGATCAAGGGGGAGCACAGGATGTCCAAGATGAGGAGGAAGAAGTACCACAGGCTCCTCCAACTCAAGTTCGAGCGACGATTCAAAGGAATCATCCTGTCGACCAGATATTGGGTGATATTAGCAAGGGAGTAACCACTCGCTCTAGATTAGCTAATTTTTGTGAGCATTACTCTTTTGTCTCTTCTATTGAGCCTTTCAGGGTAGAAGAGGCCTTGCTAGATCCGGACTGGGTGTTGGCCATGCAGGAAGAGCTCAACAACTTCAAGCGAAATGAAGTTTGGACACTGGTGCCACGTCCCAAGCAAAACGTTGTGGGAACCAAGTGGGTGTTCCGCAACAAACAGGACGAGCACGGGGTGGTGACAAGGAACAAGGCTCGACTTGTGGCAAAAGGTTATGCCCAAGTCGCAGGTTTGGACTTTGAGGAGACTTTTGCTCCTGTGGCTAGGCTAGAGTCGATTCGTATTTTGTTAGCCTATGCCCGCAAAGACTCCAATGGGAACCGACGGACATGTTGACCTCAACAAAGGAGGTAAGTCCGTTGATCAAAAGGCATACCGGTCAATGATAGGGTCTTTACTTTATTTATGTGCTAGTAGACCGGATATTATTCTTAGCGTATGCATGTGTGCTAGATTTCAATCCGACCCAAGGGAGTGTCACCTTGTGGCCGTTAAGCGAATCCTTAGATATTTAGTTGCTACGCCTTGCTTCGGGATCTGGTATCCAAAGGGGTCTACCTTTGACTTAATTGGATATTCAGACTCCGATTATGCTGGATGTAAGGTCGATAGGAAGAGTACATCAGGGACGTGCCAATTCCTAGGATGATCCCTGGTGTCTTGGAGTTCTAAGAAACAAACTTCTGTTGCTCTATCCACCGCTGAGGCCGAGTATGTTGCCGCAGGACAGTGTTGCGCGCAACTACTTTGGATGAGGCAAACCCTCCGGGACTTTGGCTACAATCTGAGCAAAGTCCCACTCCTATGCGATAATGAGAGTGCAATCTGCATGGCGGACAATCCTGTTGAACACAGCCGCACAAAGCACATAGACATCCGGCATCACTTTTTGAGAGACCACCAGCAAAAGGGAGATATCGAAGTATTTTATGTTAGCACCGAGAACCAGCTAGCCGATATCTTTACCAAGCCTTTAGATGAGAAGACCTTTTGCAGGCTGCGTAGTGAGCTAAATGTCTTAGATTCGCGTAACTTGGATTGATCTAGAGCATACATGTGTTTTATGCCTTTGATCATGTTCCTTTATGCATGTTATTGCTTATTTATGGTGCTCAAGTTGTGCAAGGGATCCCCGGACCTCACAAGTCCATGTGTGAATGATGCACATATTTAGGGGGAGAAATGCTACAACTTGACCCTTTGAGACTAACCGTGTGCTTGAGTTTTCTTAATTCAGTCTCAAAGGTGATTCAAAGGGAAAAGGTGAACTTGGACCATGCAAGACTTCCACTGCACACCGATGAGAGGGTAATTTACTCCAAGTTCATCTGCATGCTCTTATTGCCTTTTTACTCTTAATTGAAGATTTTGGTGAGGCAATGGGGTTTAAGGGCCAATAATGATCCCGTTTTGGTGCTTAATGCCAAAGGGGGAGAAATTAAGGCCAAAGCAAATGGATCAGCTACCACTTGAGAATTTTGAAAATAGTAGAGTTAGAACTTTTGTTTTGTCAAAATACTCTTATGTGTAAAATTTGGCCACTTGTGGGGAGAATGTCGGATTATGGAAAAAGGGGGAGTTTGTGGCTCTTGATCAATTTTTCTCATGGAATACCTCTCTTTATGCCTAAACAAGTGTGTCTGACTTAGAGATAGGAAATTGAGTTTGATTTCGAAAACAAACCAAGTGGTGGCAAAGAATGATCCAAATATGCCAAATTTGAATCAAAAACTGTTCTTGTTCTCAATTGCTTTGATGTTGCACTTCCTTTAGTTGCTTTTTGATGTGTTGGCATAAATCACCAAAAAGGGGGAGATTGAAAGGGAAATGTGTCCTTGGGCCATTTCTAGTATTGTTTTGGTGATTAAGTGCCCAACACGTATTGAGTGAGCAATCTTGTGCCAAATGATTGATGAAGTGCAAATCAACAAGAACGTATGATTCTAGACTTAGTACATTGGTTTTTGTGTACTAACATATTTGTCTAAGTGCTGGAATCAGAGAAAAGAGAAGAAGAAATCATCTTGGCTGGAACAGCCAAGACTCAGCGTAGTCTGGTACACCAGACTGTCCGGTGGTGCACCTGACAGTGTCCGGTGCGCCAGGCCAGCCTCCGGTGAACAGGCCTCTCTCGGGAACTGACGGCGGTGTACGGATATAATTCACCGGACTGTCCGGTGGTGCACTGAACTATCCGGTGGTGCACCAGACTGTCCGGTGAGCCAACGGTCGACTGCGCCAACGGTCGGCCGCGCAATCCGCGCGTGACGCGTGGCCGTGCCAACGGTCGGCAGGGGGCACCGGACTGTCCGGTGCGCCAACGGCTCCATTTCTGCAATGGTCGACTGTTCTATTTTTGGAAGGAGATCTGCACCGGACTATGAACAGTGCATGTCCGATGGTGCACCGGACTGTCCGGTGCGCCACCTGACAGAAGGCAAGAATTGCCTTCCCAGATTGCTTCCAACGGCTCCTAGCTGCCTTGGGGCTATAAAAGGGACCCCTAGGCGCATGGAGGAGTACACCAAGCATACTCTAAACATTCTAAGACTCTCACACTCTGTCTCGGCACACTCGATTGATTTTCTTAGTGATTTGAGCTCCGTTCTAGTGGTGAACTTGTTGCATTTCATCTGAGCTCAAGTCTTGGCCTGTGTGTGTGCGTATTGTTGTGGATTTGTGTGTGTTGCTTCCCTCCCTTACTCTGGTGCTTTCACATTGATATTTGTTGTAAGGGCGAGAGACTCCAACTTGTGGAGATTCCTCGCAAACGGGAAAAGTGATAAGAAAAAGGAACACCGTAGTATTCAAGTTGATTGTTGGATCACTTGAGAGGGGTTGAGTGCAACCCTCGTCCATTGGGACACCACAACGTGGAGTAGGCAAGTTTTGTACTTGGCCGAACCACGGGATAAACCACTGTGTCTACTGTGTTGTTTCTCTCTGTGGTTTCTGTGTTTCACAAGTACTCCTCTCCAGCTACTTGATTCTATTGCACTAACACTTAACTTAGTTTTTGTGGCAATAAGTCTTAAGTTTTTATAGGATCACCTATTCACCCCCCCTCTAGGTGCTCTCAGGAAGGTACTTTTCACGTCCATTTGATAGAGCTTAAAGCCATGGTAAGTAGCATAGGTAAATAATATACGAATTGACTCTAAAGCCATGAGATAAGCACAGTGGTTGGGATAAGTATGCTTATTAGGACAAGATGAGTCTCTAAGAATAAAATAGAATCTTTTGAGATTAGTTAGTTCTATTAGGATAAGATAAAATCTTCTCAAGATAAGATGAATCTATTAAGATAAGAGAGGATCTTTTAAGATGAGATGGATCTATTAGGCTTGATATATTCTAGTGGTGGTATTCTTAGTTGGTCTAGTTTAGCTTATGATTTTTTTATTTTTATTTATGCCTATATGTATATGCAGATGTAATTGTGGACATTACTCCACAACTCATCACACTCAATCAAAGATCCAAATCAGACAAGTATCATAAGAACAAACATTGAAGCATATAGATACTTACAAAAAAAATAGTTTTGTTTTTGTTCCTAAGATTAGGTCTCCTATTCCTAAAAATCACTTTAAGTATAGGATTTCAAAGTGTGAAATCCACATTTGTATTTAGAAAGAAGAGGTAAGAATAATCATAGTAAAGCGGAAATAGATGAGAAATGATTAAGAAAAGTTTAGATAGGGATCAGAGTAGCAAAGGTAAGTAAGTATTGGTTGTCCAGTTCTATCTAGGTTTCGTCCTACAGTCAACATTCCTCTGATACCACTTCTGTCACACCCGGGTTTCGGGGCACCAAGACCCAGGCGCGAACATAATCACCAGGTGTTCTGGGACCAAGTCTCACACATATGATGAATCATGGCACATGATCGAATGTCACATCTTTACTATATAATAGGAGTTATGTACAAAATAAATAAATAATTACATTATAAGGAGACAATGGTCTAGTAACCCAAAGTTGACTGGGAGACGATGGTCTAGACCTCTCACGAACACATCGCAGCATCCTCCAAGCGCCTCATCCTGTGGTACCTGTTCTTTACCTGTGGGGGGGTGTGAGACAACAAGAGTGAGCTCACATACGTTCATAGCTCAACAAGTTGTGGGGAATAATGTGCATGAACTCGCCAAAGGTGGGAGCTCACGTGTAGTGTAAGGCTTACCAAAAAGGATGGTTGAAGCTGAGCATTGCTTTTAAAGTTGGTCAAAATTTTATTAGCAATTACTAAGTATAAGTAAATACCAACCCAATTAAGTAGTTGAACAAAAGTAGTAACAACATCACCTGCGATGCAATGCATGTGACAAATTGAATTTAGTTCCATAAATTAATCATGTGAGTGTCCGAGCTGCTCATGACCGTGAGCACGACTGATATACCAGTTTTACACTCTGCAGAGATTGCACATCTTTACCCACAAGTCGTGTTACCCATCTGCGAAGAGACGGCCAATCCCATACACCTCTACCAAGGAGACGAGGCAGAGTAACACTACGAGGCCTTTACAAAGTTCCACTAGCTTCAGAAAACCCGCTACAGTTTATAGGAAGCTCCAATGCAGGAATCTCTCGCCTGACCGTCATCGTAGCAAAATCAACCCGAGGACCTCTCTACACTGACCACTTCCCTACTGCCCTTGCCCCTTTCAGGCAAGGTAGTCCTCCACTAGCTTTCCTAATTAATCAGCCAAGGGCGTCTCATTCCACCCTTGTGGTAGCACTGTTTTCCCGGGTGGTTCTCCATGTTCCAATTAACATAATGATCTTAACATGAACAGTAAATAACAACTGATAATAAAGGTATAATCATGAATAATGTATCTCCATACCCAAAACCATATAAAGCAATAGCAAGTACTACCCAAAAAGTTCAGTGGTAATCAAGGTATAAAGATAGTCAAACTGGGGTAACCTATTGGGTCCCATCAAAATTAACCTATGCAGATCATTATGATTAATCGGAACATGACTGGGTAAAAAGAAGTGATCAAGGACACAAGTTGCCTAGGACTTGAGATTCTAGGTACCAGGATGATCTTCAGATGACTCGTAACCTCACTGCTAGTCGTAGCAATACAAACAAACATGGTATAGACAAAATTAACATCCCACCATACATAAGAACAAACTGCATAATAATGATCTACGCGAAGCTACGAGATCGTGGGATCGAGAACTACTAAGATCAGAGTTACGGTTAAGGAATTATGATTTTATAGAGGATCTATGTGATTAAAATATCAGTATATATTACAAATGGTTAATATAAATCATATGAGAGGTTATTCTATAAATAATTATCTCACCTTTAATCTAAGTTATACATTGTCCATAGATCACATTCTAGTAGTCTATAATGACAAACAGTTTAACCAGCCTAACCAACATCAGTTAAATAAAGATCTAATTATAAAAGAATGAGACATAGCACAATAAATATTTTTATTGTATAGTAAATATTTATACAAGACTAACGCAACTGGAACGGGTCGATTCGGAGTTAAAATAAAGAAATTATGAATTTCCGAAGTTATTAGGTACTTAGAATAGATTAATTCAAATGAACAATTTTAATTCAAGTTTCATGGCTAACCAGTGTTACTAGTTGGTAGATAATATTAATACAAAATTAATGCCCTAGAATGGACCCAAAAGGATTTAATATGAATTTTCTATGAATTTATTGAATTTCTGGATTTATTTACGTACTAAAAATCAATTTCTCTAAGTAATTCTCTATTTTTATCATCCTCGGTACTGGGCGCATTAATAACTAAAAGTCCAGGGGCTCTCTTGCGAAATTCCCCAGACATAGACAACCTGCTGTGGACGGCGGGTTAGTTTAGGAAAAGCCGAGGGGCTTATTTGCAAAAGAGTCGGCCGAAGCGGTATTGGTGATTGCTAGCTGCTAGATCTGAGATGGAAGGCTCAAATTAAATCCTCTCACACACCAAACCGCTACGCTCATGGGACCGAGGGATCAAGATCTTACGGTTGTGGCTCAAGGTAAGCGTGTCGCAACCGTATCCGTCCATATCAGGATCGACGGCCACCATTCATCTTCCAGCTCCCGTCGCTGAGCTTCGATGGCGCATGGTGGTTCCACGGGGAAGAAGAGGCCCCGGCGACGAATTCCAATCCCCCTGGTGCTCTCAATCGCTTGCAAACGACGCGCCCATACCTCATGAAGTCCGGCAATCCCCCTCGATGCCCCTCCCCAGAGCCTAGCGACGACGGCATCCCCTTCTCTCTCCCCTGCTATCTTGCCGAGATTATTATGGTCAACCCTTTCCATTGCAGCGGCCCCATGCCCCCGACAGGATGACGAGATGGTCGCGGGCTCATGTTTTTATAGCGCCATGGCAGAGTCCGTTCGGGTGAAGGCGGGGCAGATTTTGTCCCCCCCACGATTTCGGCGGTCTATTCCAAACGGAGTTTGTTCGCCGTGAAGGGAAGACAAAACCGACGGACTGGCCCCACGTTGTCAGCAGTACAAGGCAACGCATGCGCGATCTGTCCAAGACCGACTCGATGGGCCCACGTGACGGCGCACGAGGTTTGGTCACTGGCCCGAGCTGGTCCACACGTCAGAGAGAGCAACAACGCGGCAAAGGGGGTGGCTGATGGGGGCGGGCCCGCCAGTCAGCGCGCGCTGCTCTCCCCCCATTTGGGCCACGTGGTGGAGGAGTGCTAAATGGGCCGAAAGCGCAGAAAGATATGCTGCAAGTGGGCTGAAAGCAAGGTAGCAGGCCCAGCTTGGTTTTTATCTTTTTCTTTTATCATTCCTATCTTCTAATTTCATATTCCTACTCAATTTATAATTTGAATTCAAAATTGTTTATAGGTTTCACACAGGAACCAAGTGCTCAAATAAAAGTACTAGCCCTAAAATGATATATTTATTCTTATATATATATATATATATGTATATTTTCTTAATGTATATTGTTTCCCTTTCTTTTCTCCTTCCATTTTTCAAATACTAACTTTCAAACTTAAACTTGTTTCACAAATTTGAATACAAATGCAAAAATACAGGAACCTCATCGTGCAATGCATATTTTATTTGTTATTCAATCAATATATTGTCATTAATTGAATATGCACATAGAAAAGAAAACTAGATAGTCTATAAGGGTTCCATGATTCCCAAAATTCTTTTATATAAATATATATATATATGTATTATTATTTTACCTTGTACAAATTTTAGGGCTTTACAATTGAACCCATCTGTGGCCAGCGCAACACGTACATTATGAGCCTCTTCGGCTCTCAAGGTGAATAGCATCAAAGTGTTTCCATGCTTCACCATCGGATGCGTGCACCATCTTGTTAGGATTGTATCGTTTTCCATTTTTGTGCCATGTCATCTATTTCATGGATTCCTCGGTCATGTATAGACGCTGGATCCTTGGTATGAACAGAAGGTGTCGTAGGATTGTCAAGGGGATATCGAGCTACCTCTTCTGTCCATCACCAGAGTCGACCTCCATGAACCTAGACGATTTACACTTGGGACAGTACTTTGCCTCCGTGTATTCTTTCCTAAATAGCACGCAGCCCTTCAGACAAGCATGTATCTGCTCATACGTCATCTTGAGTGCACAAAGGAGTTTCTGTGCCTTGTACATGCTCTTTGGCAGAACGCGATCCTCCATAAGGAGGCTCCCAATAACCGTCAACAAGCCATCGAATGTGTTTCGACTCATGTTGTACTGCGACTTGAACGCCATTACACGCTCAATGTCATCTAGTTGAGAAACCTTTGTCTGGTCGTGAAGGGGCTTCTATGCCGCGTCAAACAAGTCATAGAACGCCTTTGCAGTCGGCTCTGGCTCGTAATCCGTACATCCTCCGGTATACTGTGCCTCGTGATAGTCGTTCAACATATCTGCTACCCCCGCATCGGCATCATAATCCTCGACGCGTTGGCTCAGCACCTCCTCTCTCGTACGATGCGCTTCAACATGAAAGATCCACCTAGTATAGCCCGACGTAAATCTATTCTTCCAAATATGTTCTACCATGGCCTTCTTTGATTTTCTTTTCCGGTTGGCACATTTGCTGCGCGGGCATAAGACTAGACTCGCTCCTTTAGCAGCTTTGCCATATGCCCGTTCCACGAAATCATCGGTCTTTCTAATCCATTCAGGGGTGACATCGTTCCTTCCTCTACGGCCTGTGTACATCCACTCACAGTCCTCCATCCTCTAACATATATAAAGAAGTCTGTCAACCAAAAAATTTGGCAGCACCTCCACTGCACGGGGAGGTTTCCAAAGCCTACAAATATAAGTAACAACACGATGGCTGACACACGCACGAGGATGGCACATGCACTTTATCAAATTGAGACAAACAAATAAATATAGCACATGCACTTTATCAAATTGACACTAGACATTCTCACCATCAATATCACTACATCACAAGTTAGATGGATAAGTGAATCCCTAACAATATTTATTCAAATGGATAAGTGAATCCCTAACAATATTTATTCTACCATCAACATCACTACATCACAAGTTAGATGACAATAGACGTTCTCACCTACGTAGGAAACAAAGCACGGATTAGGGGAGAGCTCGAGGTCGTGGCTGCCTAAATGGCAGCGTGGGGTGCGGAGTCATGGCTCGCCGCGGCGAGGTGGCAACCGTGGCAGCCTTTTGTCGGTGGGGAGGGGTGGGGCGGGGCGGCGGTGACGTAGGGGCGGCACGGCGGCGATCGGGCGGCGAGGGGCGGCGCGGCAGCGACCGGGCGTCGAGGCAGCGATCGGGCGGCGAGGAGAGAGTGAAGGAGTGTGGTGAGAGTGAGAGAGTGAAAGGACAGAGAGTGCGGCGTAGGCTGTTTTCTGTCAACGAAACAGTCTTTGCTGAGTGCCAGATCGCGGGCACTCGGCAAAGATTTTTTAATTTAAAAAACATTTTGCCGAGTGCCAGATCGCGGGCACTCGGCAAAGATTCAGATTTGAACTACAAGTCACTCGAAACTTGGAAACCCATGCATGCAAAAATGATATTTATGCTATTTACCACAAGTTACGACCGATTTCAGGATCAGACTGGAATCTTCGAGCATCATGCTCACTAAACATGACCGTGAACTTGTCATCCAGGTGTTTAAAAATTGTATAAAACACAAACAAAGTCAGAAAATCATGAAACTTATCCACATATCATGATATCATACATAGAGGCTGTGATAAAAATTTAAGAATGTTTTGATAAAGTTGTGAGGCACTATGTGTAGAAACCTATGAGAACTACATTGAAACACTATGATTTCATGTGTAGATTGCTTAGGTTTCTACACATACTACCTCACAACTTTCTCGAAACATACTCAAATTTTTATCACAACCTCTATATACGATATCATGACACGTGGACAAGTTTCATGATTTTTTGACTTTGTTTGTGTTTTATACAATTTTTAAACACCTGGATGGCAAGTTCACGATCATGTTTAGTGAGCATGGTGCTCGAAGATTCCGGTCTGATCCTAAAATCGGTCGTAACTTGTGGTAAATAGCATGAATATCAGTTTTGCTTGCATGGGTGAGAGCACCTAGAGGGGGGTGAATAGGTGATCCTGTAAAATCAAACACTAAATAGCCACAAACTTGATTATATAAAAGTTAGTGTGAGTTAATCAAGTTGCTATGAAGTGATCTCTTGGGAACAAAATAATCACAGAAGACCAACACAAGAGACACGCGATTTTTATCCCGTGGTTCGGCCAAGTAACACTTGCCTACTTCCACGTTGTGGCGTCCCAATGGACGAGGGTTGCATTCAACCCCTTTCAAGTGATCCAATGATCAACTTGAATACCACGATCTTTTCTCTTTTGAGTATTCTTCTCGTTTGCGAGGAATCTCCACAAGTTAGAGCCTCTCGCCCTTACAATATAGATCACAAAGAAAGCACAAGAGTAAGGATGGGAGAGCAATACACACAAGACCCAAATCCGCAGCACACCCATGCACACAAGCCAAGACTTGAGCTCGAAATACAGCACAGAGAGTTCACAACTCAAACAGAGCTCAAATCACTGATACAATCGATCAAATGCGTGTAGGTGGAGTCTGGGAGTCTTAGAATGCTTCGAGAAATGCTTGGTGTTCTGCTCCATGTGCCTAGGGGTCCCTTTTATAGCCCCAAGGCAGCTAGGAGCCGTTGGAGTTCAACATGGAAGGCAATCCCTGCCTTCTGTCGAGTGGCACACCGGACAGTCCGATGCACCACCGGACAGCTACTGTAGCAGTCTAGTGCGCGATCTCCTTCCATATAGGGCGCAGCCGACCGTTGGTCCTTAGGATCGGTTGGCGCACCGGACACTCCGATGTTCCCAACCGACCGTTGGAGCAGGCCACGTGTCGCACGCAGATTTTTCAGCCGACTGTTGACCGCAAGCGCCGTTGGCTCACCGGACAGTCCGGTGCACCACCGGACAGTCCGGTGAATTTTAGCCACGGTGCTTTATTCGATTCCCGGAGAGCGACGAGTTCATCGCTGAAGACTTGGGCGCGAGCGCTGATGACGCACCGGACAGTCCGGTGCACCACCGGACAGTCCGGTGTTTTTTAGCGAAGTCACCCGGCCGATTCCTTAGAATAGCTAGTTGACCGTCGGCCAGCCTGGGGCACCAGACACTGTCCAGTGCACCACCGGATAGTCCGGTGTGCCAGGCCCGAGCTGGTTTTGGCTGTACACAACCAACTCTTTTCCATCTTCTTTCTTCTTTTCTTGGCCCTGTTTCTAGCACTTAGATAAACATGTTAGTTTCCAAAAACAATTCACTAAGTTTAGAAACATACCTTGTTCTTTGATTTACACTTCTCACTCATTTAGCACATAAGAACTCAATCAATATGTGTTGGACATCTAATCACTAAAACACTTATAGAAATGGCCCAAGGGCACATTTCCCTTTCAATCTCCCCCTTTTTGGTGATTTACGCCAACACATCAAAAAGCAACATAAGAAGTGCAACATCAACGCAAATGAAGACCACATTCTTTTTACTTAGGATTTGGCATATTTGGATCGCTCTTTGCCACCACTTGGTTTATTTTTGCAAATCAAATTCTTTTCCCTATCTCTAAGTCATACACGCTTGTTTGTGCAAATATAGAGATATTCCAAGAGTGAAATTGATCAAGTGCCAAAACTCCCCCTTTTCCCATATTCAAATTCCTCCCCCATAAGAGACCAAATTTGCAATAGGAGTCATTTTGGCAAAACACAAATTGTAACTCTACTATTTTCAAAATTCTCAAGTGGTTGGCTGATCCATTTGCTTTGGCCTTAATTAATTTCTCCCCCTTTGGCATTAAGCACCAAAACGAGATCATTTTTGGCCCTTTAACCCCATTGCCTCACCAAAGTGTCAAATAAGAGCAAAAAGGCAATGAGAGCATAAATATGAACTTGGAATTAAATACACTAATACCGGAGTGCAGTGGAAGTCTTTTCGTTGTCCAAGTTCACTTTCCCTTTCAATGTACTTTTGAGACTACATCAAGTGTACTCAAACAAACAAGTTAGTCTCAAAGGGATCAAGTTGTAGAACATCTCCCCCTAAATATATGCATCATTTGCATACGGACTTGTGAGGTCTGGGGATGACTTGTACAACTTGAGCATCATAAATAGACAACAAATGATGTAAATGCTTAAGATCAAAGGCATGAACTACATGTATGCTCTAGATCAATCCAAGTTACGCGAATCTAAGACATTTAGCTCACTACGCAACCTGCAAAACCTTTTATCATCTAAAGGCTTGGTGAAGATATCGGCTAGCTGGTTCTCGGTGCTAATGTGGTACACATCGATATCTCCCTTTTGCTGGTGGTCTCTCAGGAAGTGGTGCCGGATGTCTATGTGCTTAGTGCGGCTGTGTTCAACAGGATTATCCGGCAAGCGGATTGCACTATCATTGTCACATACGAATGGGACTTTGCTCAGATTGTAGCCAAAGTCCCGGAGGGTTTGCCTCATCCAGAGTAGTCGCGCGCAACACTGTCCTGCGGCAACGTACTCGGCCTCAGCGGTGGATAGGGCAACAGATGTTTGTTTATTGGAACTCCAGGACACCAGGTGTGACACCCCAGTGTCACTTAGGGTTATTTCTCAGTACTAACTCAAAGAACCATTATTTCATGTGAACAAAATTTAGGCAAGAGACATCAATGAGCTTAAGGATAAAAGTTCCACTAAGTATTTTACCTTAAGAAATCATGCCTAAACTATATAGTGCATTCAAAAAGGGAAAAATGTTGAAACCCTAGAACAACCCTAATTGAGCCACTTAAGTAGAAAGGAAGAAAAGGGATAAAAAGACCATGAAAAACATGGAATCATGGCTTAGGCCAATTATAAAAATTGGAATACACTAACTAAGCTACAATAAAGATTATAAAAGTTTGGCCAAAACAGTTTGTTAAAAACCCCAAGCAAGCCATTCAAGTGGAGGTTTATTAGGGAAATCTGAAATTTAGATTTCTGAATTTCAGCCCCTAACTGAAAACCGAGCGCATTCACCTTGATCCATAGCTCAAATCCTAAAGCTCCCATTAACAAAAATGTGCTAAACTAACCCCTCTACCTCATACCAGAAGATGGCATTGGGACACGTGCCCTAGACACATCAAACCCGAGATCTTCTCTCGGTGTTCAGCAGTGAGACAAACCCAACTTCACCCCTCCATATCTCTTGATCCAGTCAGCAAAACCCATAAGCCTCCACACACAAACAACAAAGGAATGTCAGGGGAAGAGATCTCTCAATGGGATCATGACCATAATCTCAAAGATGTGGAGCTAATCTGCGCTTGAACATGACCTCACTCTGCGCTGCCTCGTGCTCGACGCCGTGCCCAGACGCCAGAGCGCACACTGGCGCTCGCCTGTGCATGCCCCGAGCGCTTGTCAGAGCCACCCCTCGGCCGTGCTTGCCCGCGCCTTTAAAACCACCCCTGGGCGCGCCTCACCTCACTCCGCGCTCACCCTCGCTGGCCAACACCCCCTCCCTTAGCTCCAGCGAGCTCTCCTCCGCCCGCCATCACTACCCGAGCCTCGGCCACCGTGGCCAGCTCACTCCAGCCACGTCCAAGCCACGTCGGTCACTCGGTTAGCTTCGCCAGTGGCCCTTGAAGCTTTCCAAGCCCTCGGACCCGACAGAACCTCACCGGAGACCCAGGATCGCCTTCGCAGGACTTTGATCGCCCGTGGCCGCGCGTAGACCGAGCAATCCAGTGAGCCATTCTCAAATTCCTCGCGTGCATACCTTCCTTGATCTTTGGTAAAGCTCCCTGACCCGTTCAATTGAACTGTACCGCCCTGGTTAGGCCGGATTCCTCGGCGCCGACGAGCTCCCCCGCCTACGCACGTGGACCGACCTACTCCGACCACCATCGCCGATGATCCGTACCTCGACGTGATCGCCAGAGACCCCCGGACCTCGCCCGACCCCTCACCGGAGCAACATCGCCTCTGGTAAGCCCCTCCGCCCTTTTTCTCCGCCACGGTCACTGTTCCATTAGGGGAAGGATCGCGGGTTCGATTTTGCAAAACCCTAGGGGGTTTTCTGCAGAGTCATAGACTCAGATGAATAGTGAACCAAGGACCTGTCTGTAATTCACTAAAAACCTTTCGCCAGGGACCCCAGTGCAAAACCCTGTTTCCTTTATCCATTTTTGTTTATTCTTTTTAAATTCAGTAGAGAACTTAGGAAATTTATACCTTGAGAAATATTCAACCAAATCTAGTCAAACTAATTTTACTGGATTCAAAATATTATGAACTATCACATAAAAATACTGAACCCTGTGCTTTCTATTTTAAATTTTTGAGTTTGGAATTAATTAAAGAAACTGGCCAAACCTTATTAAAATAAAGAAAATTAGTTATGCTTCTGTGCTGAACTTAAGAAAATTTATAGAAGTGCAAACCCTACTTAGGCACTGTTTAAAAATATTGAGCACCCCCAGTATTGAAGATTTAAATAGGGTTATCTATTAAAAGCCATAATTGACTAAAACTTAGGAAAATGAGAAAGGTACTAGAAAATAATGAACAGTGGATGCACATATTTTTCCTAGTCCACTTAAGTAATAAAGAACCTAGGAAAAATAAAGGAAACCCTAGTCCAGAATAAATTCAAGGTGAAATGTTTTATTAGGCACTAATAAAACTAGAAAGGCCATTATTAAAAATATAAGAACAATTTCAAAATTTGTAAGGAAAATTCAGTAGACTTGTAACAACTAGGACACCACTCCAAAAATGATAAATGCCCTAGCCCATCATTTTAAGTGGGTTGAACAAATAAAACTTGGTATTGAACCATATTTTAATTAAATCATAAGTAAGCCAAAAAGTGTGCAATAGTGGGCAAATAAATTTTTACCAGATTATTATTGGAATAAACCACCAGAGAAAAATGCAAAACCTATTCAAAACTACAAAGTAATACCCATTGCCAATACTTTATGAAAAAGGCCATTTAATTCAAGAAATTCCTACCACCTTTCCCTTAAGCAAAAAGTTACCAAAACTTAGAATGATTGCTCTTGCACAAAGAAGATAGGAAAAATTAGAATTCTGTAATTTGATATTTTTCAAATATAGTAGTAGTAGAAAGCACCCCTTTGGCTAGAAACTTTAGAAAATCATAGTGAAATAACTAATAAATATTAGTGGCTGAAAATTTGTACAAAGTCATGATATAACATCTGGATACAAGCAAAAATAAGTCTTAGAGAATAACCCCCTGTTAAAGGAAAGTTGTAGTTCAAAACACCCCCTGTGCCCTAATATTTGATAATTTTGTATAGAGAAGACCACTCACTTTTTAAGCCTCAAATTTTGAGACAGAGAGTTATACACCAGTGAGAAGCCACTGTAATGTTTGCAGAATTTTTAGAAAATTATTAAGCTACCTTGTAGTTCAAACCCACCTTAAAAGCATAAAAGAAATAGAAAAGAAGAAGGGGATTAGAAAGATTAATAAGTATTACCCCAACATGGCAACTAAGAATATTGTTAAAAATATCCATAAGCTATAAGGAAGAAAATCAGTAGAACACTAAAAGTGGGTTAACCATTCAGTAATCAACTGACCCTAAGTTGCTAAGTATACCACAAAAATCTCCAGTAGTAAGAATAAGGTCCACCTTATTAAATTGATTATTTCCCCATCAAATCCTAAATTGCTAAATTACATATCATACCATGCATATATCTTACTCATTGCATTCCTTAGATTGCAATCTCGCTGACGGAGAGTACATGCTCATCCCTGAGCAAAGAGCTGTCCACGAGGAAGACCAGGAGCAAGCTTCCGAGACTGCCATCGAGGATCTCCTCGCAGCCCCCGCAATTGAAGGCAAGCCCCGGTTTTATGCATAACTGTTTATATATGCTATTTTACTACACTTAATGTTTGTAGGCTTGTACTGTGCACTTAAGTGTAGGAGTTGCCTGAAACCCTAGTTGCATGAACTCAGGATTCCTTTTGAGATGGATACTAGTATGCTAGGTCGAGTAGCTGCTTTGCTAATTAAGGATCTCGGTAGAAGTCGAGTGATTTTTCTAGCACTCACGCGAGGTCAGGAATTGATTGTATTCATCTTGATAACGGGATCAATGATGGTCCATTGACTTGGATCCAGGGAGGATGCCTTGTCCATGAGACAGGAAAAGGAACTAAGGATTAATGTGTGGATACCTGAGTCAAGCGTTTGAACGTACTAAGCACAAGTCGGGAAATATGGTAACCAGTAAGCCTAGTACCTGAGTGAAGCCGAGCGTGGACTTTACCCCTCACGTGACCTAAGACTGAGTACAAGTGCGGCCACTGCATGGCGGCGGCCGGGGTAAGTGGAGCATTGTATGCCAAGGCGGTGAGCCCTAGCCGCGAACAGGGAATTGATGGGGACGGTTGACGTGTGTGGGGACGTAGTTCCCCTACATGTCGTGTGTTTAGGTTTACCTTGCAAGGATAAAACTCGATTCGAATTGTCTGCTTCTCGCAGCTAATGAGATTGCTTGACCCCTTGTACTATATTGAGTAAGAAGTGAAATGAGGTTTTACATGAGATAACTTGTTGATTGTACTAAATGATTGTTACCATGTATGCTTAGAAGGAGCAAACTTAGCTAAATTAATAATGCTAGAATTGGAAAGCTAAAATTTATTTTAGACTAAGCTAGTGCTTTTGGCAAACCAAACCCCTCAGCCAAACAGCAGCGTGGTCTAGAGGTAGAGGAGTAGATTCCTCACACCGGATACGTCTAGCTGAGTATTAGTATACTCAGCCTTGCTTGTGGCATAATTTTTGCAGGTACACTTCAGGATATGGTTGATGGTGTGACTTGGCCTACCACCCTGCCACCGGGTTGGACAGTCGAGTGGGATGCTGCTCCAGCAGGAGAGGAGCAGGAGGAGTAGTGGGCTAGGCCTTGCCCTATTTCTCGCTTTCGACGATATCGATTATCCGCTGCAATTTATTTTGTGAACTTATATCGGCTACTTGAAAAACTCTGATTTATGTAATAACTCTAGTACTTAATTGTGGTTTCCTGTTTTATTGCATTTCTTCTGTGACTCACCTTCGAGTGAGTTTGTGGTATTTGATCCTAGTTAAGTGGCTTTATCAGACTAGATCTGAGGGACTAACGGGTTATTCCAATTTAAGTGTGTTGCGGGCCCTAAGGCGTGACTTAGGCACTTAAGCTGGAATAATTCAGGTGGTTCTGCCACACCAGGGACCTTCCTAGAAATTAGCACATCCCTGATGTGCTCTTCCTATCAACCTTGCACCCGGCGTAGTCAGAGTCTGAGTATCCAATCAAGTCAAAGGTAGACCCATTTGGATACCAGATCCCGAAGCAAGGCGTAGAAACTAAATACCTAAGAATTCGCTTAATGGCCACAAGGTGACATTCCTTGGGGTTGGATTAAAATCGAGCACACATGCATACACTAAGCATAATGTCCGGTCTACTGGCACAAAGATACAGTAATGAACCTATCACTGACCGGTATGCCTTTTGATCAACGGACTTACCTCCATTGTTCAGGTCAAGATGTCCATCAGTCCCCATCGGTGTCTTTGCGGGCTTAGCATCCTTCATTTCAAACCTCTTGACAAGATCTTGGGTGTACTTCGTTTGGGAGATGAAGGTGTCGTCCTTGAGTTGCTTCACTTGGAATCCAAGGACGTAGGTCAACTCGCCCATCATCGACATCTCGAACTTTTGCTTCAGCACCCTGCTAAACTCCTCACAAGACTTTTGGTTAGTAGAACCAAATATTATGTCTTCGACATAAATTTGGCACACAAAAAGATCGCCATCACAAGTCTTTGTAAAAAGAGTGGGGTCAGCTTTCCCAACCTTGAAAGCATTAGCAATTACGAAATCTCTAAGGTATTCATACCATGCTCTTGGGGCTTGCTTAAGTCCATAGAGCGCCTTAGAGAGCTTATTGTTGTGGACTTGTTCTCAAATACTATGAATTAAGAACAAGGCAACACAAGATATTAAATGTTAATGCCCTTTGTCCTTCGAAACATTATTTCCCTTAGGATATAATGATCTTCAGACGAAGGTCATGAAGGACATACCTTCATCATCGCAGTATATATTAATAAAAGAAGAAGCATATGAAATATAAGAGACAATATAAACAATTATATAACATTGTTAATTCATTCTTATTATATTACCGTGGAAAGGCAGAAACAATATTGAATTACAAAGGTACCTTCGGTTTGACAGAAGGCAAAAAGTACAAGCGTGATGCAAAAGCAAGTACAAGTCAGCGTGAACACTATGGGGGTACTGTTCATCTATTTATAGGCACGGGACACAGCCCGTGTAAAACTACATCCAGGCCCTTTACATTTGCTAATAACTTTAAGGTAATCCATCGAGGTCTAAATAGCCTTTTCCCTTTTAAGTCGGTTCCCTTTTCTGCCGTTATGCCGAAGCTCCCTTGCACGTAGTTTCGGCGCTGCGTCAACCTTCGTATTATTCATGCTTTTCACACTATGTGATTCTGATCTGAGACCGAAGGCACCTGTTCACATATTACACTCGGAAAACATTGTTAAATTATGTTTTTGAGGACCTTTGGAAGGCGAAGGCCCCCAACAGTAGCCCCTCGCAATATTAATTTGCTAGAATAGCAACAGTCAATGACAGACGGAGCCCTCCAACTTGGAGCGCACTGGGCGTATAAATAGAAACTCACACCGACTGCACTTGATACACTGCTAATGCCATTTGCCTTATTTTCTTAATTTTATAACTTGTGCTTACTAGCACTTGATAGCTCTCGAGTTTTTGAGCTTCGTTTTAAAGGACACATTTTTGTCATTTTCGAAGAGAAGATGTCTCAAGACAAGAAGACAGTTGCTGAGACGAAGCTGACTGAAGAGGAGAAGCTCCTTGAGGAGAAGACTGCTGGATTTGTTGAGTCAATAGCAAAAACAAATACAGAGAAGATTACTAAAGAGATACTGGAAGGCTTATCTGAAGATACTAATGATAGCGACCAAGAGATACTGGAAGGCTTATCTAAAGATACTATGATGTAGAGAGTGGAGGCGAAGACTCTGAAGATCGGCCCTGGCGACCAAGTCATGCAATCTTCGAGAAATCAACTATCAAACAGAGTCATCTTGATAATATGAGAGGAAGGTATTTTCGAGATATGTCTATTGTGAGGGCTAACGTAGACAGAGCCATTCTTGCTCTCGAAGAAAACGAAGTTGTGATCTTTCGAAGCTTCTTCAAAGCTGGACTTCAGTTCCCATTGAGCAGATTTGTGGTTGAAGTTTTAAAGACATACCAGATTTTCCTTCACTAGATCACTCCTGAAGCAATTATTAGAATAGGGATCTTCATCTAGGCTGCGAGAAGTCAAGGTCTAGAGCCAAGCGCAAGATGTTTTTGCAGTATGCATGAGCTTTCGTATGAGACGAAGCCCTGAGGTAAAGAACAATATCATAACAATTTCGGTTGCTATAGCTTCGTTGCTCGCTCTGGCGCAAGCTACCATGTGCCAACGTTTTGGAAGAGATGGCCTAGGGCCTGGATGGAAGAGTAGTTTTATGTGAAAAATGATTTGAAGGTGAGAGAAGACATTAAAGAGATCATCATGCGCCCCATCTGGTCCCGCTTCAACCTCCGAAAGCCGAAGGTAGAAATTGATGAGGCAGCCGAAGCATGCCGAAGGGCCTTCAACATAGTTTGCTCTTTTATTGGGACAAAAGTCTTAATTCAAGAACATGTAGCCTACAGGATATGGCCACTGATAGACAGCTGGGAGATGCCGAAAGAAACCATCACTAACCCAAGCGAAGGCAGCCTGATTCGATTGAAATACACCTTCAGGTTTGGAGACCAGTTTGTCGAACCAGATGATGACTGGCTGAAGTGCGTTGAAAATACTGGCGATGAGTTACTTCGAGCATATTCCAAGTCCGAAGATAATGCACTATCTGCGGCCTTCGAGAGCCGAAAAAAGAAAAGATTGAATAGGGTTTTTTATGCTATTGGATTTGTGTACCCTGACTATCGCTACCCGCCACTGGGGCAGAAAAGAAAGGGTGCAATCTCTAGAAAGGTTGCTGCTTCGGCTGCTCCAAGTGAGCGTGCGCCGAAAAGTAAAAAGTTGAAAGTCCTCACCCACCGGCCCCGTTATATTGAGCCAGCCGTGGTGCCCGAGTTTGGCAGGAAAACTTCTTCGGCTGCTGATCCAAAGGAGCCAATTCCTTCTATGCAAAAGGCTGAAGAACCGGCCATCATGCCGAAGGCACCCTTAGCCGAGCAAGCTAAGGCAAAGACTAGTAAAGATAAAGCCGAAAAGCCAAAGCCTGAGGGAACAAAAATGTTAGAAGTTTTAAGCCCTTCGGCGGAAGTAACAATGTCGAAGATACAAAAAGGTCTTGCGGCCACTCCCAAGAGAAGAAGGATGGCAAGTGTATTAGATGTGCTAGAAACGGTAAAGGCTTCAAGCTCTACCCCAGGGAAAATTGCCAAGGCTTCGAAAATGCAAATTGAAGCCAAAACAAAACTGACCGAAGCCGAAGCTGCAATGAGCCAGGCTAGTGCCGAAGCTGGGCCTTCAGAGCCTGCTAAGGAAAAACCTTCGAAAATTGGAGAGAAGGCAGCGGAGGAAGAGGCTATAGAACAGACTTTGCCTGAAAAAGCTGCAGCTCCTACTCCCGAAGCAGCTTCCGAAGACCTTGATTCTGTTATTCGACATGCTTCGGGAAAAAGATTATCTGAGGAAGAAATTTTTGAAGCTAAACACTATGCCCGAGAACTGAAGTACCCGAAAGGGGCCTTAGTGTTTAACGGTACGGATGAAGATGATTTTTTGTATTGCCTCCTAGACAACAAAGAATTATCTGTCTGCCAGGAGATGGCCAGAAGTATGGGCTTTCCGAAGCTCGAAGCTGGCCTCTGTGCCGTGACGAAGGACGATCTTGCGGATAGCCTTGCATACAATAGTCTGAAGGTACAAAAGTTGTGAATTTTGAAGTTTATGGATTCTGTAGTAGAGTCTTTTGTTCTCATGATAATCCATTCATTCTTTCTTGTAGGGCTTAATACTTAGCAACGCCTTAAGGGCGCAAAAGAATGCTGAAGACGAGAGCTGCACTATTGCTCTCAATAACCTTCGAACAGAGGTTATCAAGCTGAGAAACGAAGCCACGGAAAAAGACAAAATTCTACTTACATTGGTGGACAAAGTAAAGGGGGATGAAGCTAACTTCAAGGCTCAATCTGAAATTCAAAAGAATGAGATTGAAGACCTTCGAAAACAACTGGCTGAGGCCAAATTAAAATGCGCTGTTGCCGAAGCTGACCGAGATGCCAATGAGTACTGGAAAAATTATTATGAAAAAACACTTGCAGAGCTTCGTGCATCAAAAGAGAGATGTTTTGAAAAATCTGTGGAATGTGTAAAAAAGATAAAGTCTAGCTTCGCCAATGTGAGCGCCTACTCAAACGAAGACAACTTCATACGGGGCGACCCTGAGGGCGTCATCGAGTGGATCAGTAATGAAGCCGAAGCTTTTGAGGAGATTTTGAGTGACCGCGGGGACGTCTATGCATTCTCTAGTGCGAGGGGGGTTGCAGCCATTTTGGAGAAGGCAGGTTGCGAACATGTTAAAACCTTGGCCCAGGCCAAAGCTGCCTTCTCTATCGACGATACGAAGGACCCCTCGGCCGAAGCAAGCTCAATAGGTGGAAAATTTTTCACTGATATCTGGGAAAATGGTGGCCGAGAGATGGCCCATGAAATAATAAAGAAGAGCGAAAAAGATATTCATGACACTCGAGAAGCAACAAAAGCAGCTGAAAAAGCTGCGGAACTCGAAAGACGGATAGGTATTACTTAATGGCTTTTAACTTTGTTGTTTATTTTTGTGACTTCAAACTAATTTATTTCTTCTACTGCAGCTGAACTATCTCCTCCCCCAGAGCCATTCAACCCACTGGCTGACCCAGAAACAAAGAAGGCAATAGAAATTATTAATATGGCTGAAGCTATTGTGGACGAAGTTGTTACCAAACTGCTGACCGAAGCTACAGAAAAAGTTCTGAAGGAAGAAGAGTAGCTATTGTAAAAATATTTATAGAATATTAATGTAACATTTGCTGAACTATGGTTGTAATATTTGATTCTTATAGATTTGAATGTAATGTATGAATGGTTTGTAATTCAGTTCTTTGCGATGCATGAAACTTTATGTACATACCGTTTTTGAGCCTTCGGCGAAAAAACACCTTCCCTTCTTTTCATGCTTCGTAAAGAAAAGCCTTTATGCTTTGTAAAAATCATCCATACTTTTTGTAAAACACCAATGCTTCATGAACAATAGATCCCTTTTTCCGCATCAGAACTGATGAAGCTGTAATTCTCAGCTTACTTGGTGCCTTGGCATCTTTTCATTCTTTGTAGAGTATTGCCCGAAGATCAGCTTTGTTTTTATTTGATGTCATTGATGTGATATGATGTATGATACGATGCTATGCGATATGATGCGATAATATGATGCAAAGAATGATGCTAATGCCGAAGACACATACCCACGCTGAAACACAATATTTGTGTCCCCTTAGGAACCATCAAAAATCTCTTTGCCGTTTATTTTTTGGCTTCACCGCTTATTTTTCGGTGTAAGTTCTGCATCCCCTAAGGAACGTCTTTTGAACTTCTTTGCCTTCTATTTCAGCGGTATTCGCGTTGACTTTTCACGCTTCGCCTTATATTTCGGCGGTATTTGGCTCTGCATTCCATTTGGAACGACTTTTCAGCAGAAAACTTACACTGCGCTCCCTTGGGAACGGCTTTTTGAAGCTTCGACAACTTACGCTGCACTCTTTAAGAACGACTTTTTGTAGCTTCGGTGAAACTTTCACTGTGATTTTTAGCTCTGCATTCCTGAAGGAATATCTCTTTGTAGCTTCGACATTCTCGTAAGTCTGTGACGAAGGTATATTTCATTTTGACATAAACGAAGCTAGTACATGAAATTAAAATGACAAGAAAACTAGGTTTACATTGATTGTTCCTCATTAAAAAGAAAATGACAGTGAGTGTAAAACTGTGCCAAAGGTAGGATATCTCTCAATATATGTGTTTTGATTTTGGCACAGTACTGTTGACTGTGCGAGCTTCGGACCCCTCCCTAAAATCTCGCTGCTGATGGATCTGTTGGCTCCCTTCTGGCTGCTGACCTCGTGAGTAGGCAGGCTGTAGCAGTGGCGAAGGTGGAAGCTGTGGCCAAGAAACTTGCGGCCGAAGCAACAGAAGCTGTGGGATGATTACCCACATATTCTGGTATGTAGGGTGAATGACACGAAGTAGTGTGCAGGACCTGCTTCGGTTGATTTTGCCGGGCTTCGGCTTCTGCAATTTCTTTTTGCTTTTGGATGGTGATTTGACACGTTCTTGTATTGTGGTCCTTGTCTTCACCACAAAATAGGCAGTAGATCTTCCTGGGCTGGTCCCCATATCTTCCTCTGAAGCCCTTGGTGCCTCTGCCTCTTGGAGCTGGCGGCCGGAAAGAGCTTTGTTGCTGCCCCGAAGCTTGCGAAGAGTACTGCGGCCTCTGTTGTTGACTTCCTCTGTCATCACTCTGAGTGGAGTTGTGAATTGACCTGACGTGCCTCGGGTGGATTCTTCCTCCGAAGCCCCTAGTCATTTCAGAGAACCTGTATGCTTCCTCCCTTCTTTGGCGGAAGTCATTGTCAGCCCGGATATACTCATTCATCTTCTGAAGCAGCTTCTCCAGAGTCTGTGGGGGCTTTCTAGCAAAATACTGGGTAGTAGGTCCTGGACGAAGCCCCTTAATCATGGCCTCAATGACAATTTCATTGGGCACTGTAGGCGCTTGTGTTCTAAGACGCAAGAACCTTCGGACATATGCCTGGAGATACTCCTCATGATCTTGTGTGCATTGAAACAAGGCCTGAGTTGTGACTGGCTTGGTCTGGAAGCCTTGGAAACTTGTCACCAGCATATCCTTGAGCTTCTGCCATGAAGTAATGGTCCCTGGCCGAAGAGAAGAATACCATGTTTGGGCCACATTCCGAACTGCCATGACGAAGGACTTGGCCATGACAGCTGCATTGCCTCCATATGAAGATATAGTCTCTTCATAACTCATCAAAAACTGCTTTGGGTCTGAATGCCCATCATACATGGGAAGCTGAGGTGGCTTGTATGATGGGGGCCATGGGATAGCCTGCAGTTCTGCTGCCAAGGGAGAAGCATCATCAAAAGTAAAGGTATCATGATTAAAATCATCATACCATCCATCATTATTGAACAAGCCTTCTTGATGAAGCTCCCTGTGTTGGGGCCTTCGATCTTGTTCGTCTTGAACAAGATGGCATACTTCTTCAGAGGCTTCGTCGATCTGCCTTTGAATATCAGCCAGTCGGGCCATCTTCTCCTTCCTTTGCACTTGCTGATGGATTATCTCCATGTTTCTGATTTCTTGGTCCAACTCCTCTTCCTGGAGTGTTGGACTAGTGGCCTTCCTCTTCTGGCTTCGAGCCTCTCGCAGAGAAAGGGTCTCCTGGTTCGGGTCCAGTGGCTGTAGTGCGGCAGCCCCTGGCGCTGAGGTTTTCTTCGGTGGCATGATGAAGGTCAGTGCTTGCCGAAGGTGGTCGAAAAAGGGTTCACCGGAGGTGGGCGCCAATGTTGTGGACTTGTTCTCAAATACTATGAATTAAGAACAAGGCAACACAAGATATTAAATGTTAATGCCCTTCGTCCTTCGAAACATTATTTCCCTAAAGATATAATGATTTTCAGACGAAGGTCATGAAGGACATACCTTCATCATCGCAGTATATATTAATAAAAGAAGAAGCATATGAAATATAAGAGACAACATAAACAATTATATAACATTGTTAATTCATTCTTATTATATTACCATGGAAAGGCAGAAACAATAATGAATTACAAAGGTACCTTCGGTTTGACAGAAGGCAAAAAGTACAAGTGTGATGCAAAAGAAAGTACAAGTCAGCGTGAACAGTACGGGGGTACTGTTCATCTATTTATAGGCATGGGACACAGCCCGTGTAAAATTACATCTAGGCCCTTTACATTTGCTAATAACTTTAAGGTAATCCACCGAGGTCTAAATAGCCTTTTCCCTTTTAAGTCGGTTCCCTTTTCTGCCGTTATGCCGAAGCTCCCTTGCACGTAGTTTCGGCGCTGCGTCAACTTTCGTATTATTCATGCTTTTCACACTGTGTGATTCTGATCCGAGACCGAAGGCACCTGTTCACATATTACACTCGGAAAACATTGTTAAATTATGTTTTTGAGGACCTTTGGAAGACAAAGGCCCCAACACTTATATACATGGTCGGGATACCTGTCGTCCTCAAAGCCAGGGGGTTGTTCCACATATACCTCTTCCTTGATTGGCCCATTGAGGAAAGCGCTCTTTACGTTCATTTGGAATAGCCGAAAAGCATGGTGAGCAGCATAGGCTAGTAATATCCGAATTGACTCTAGCCTAGCCACAGGAGCAAAAAGTCTCCTCAAAATCCAAACCTGCGACTTGGGCATAACCTTTTGCCACAAGTCGAGCCTTGTTTCTTGTCACCACTCCGTGCTTGTCTTGTTTGTTGTGGAACACCCACTTGGTCCCCACAACATTTTGCTTTGGACGTGGCACCAGGCTCCAGACTTCATTCCGTTTGAAGTTGTTGAGCTCTTCCTGCATGGCCAACACCTAGACTAGATCCTGCAAGGCCTCTTCTACCCTGAAAGGCTCAATAGAAGATACAAATGAGTAATCCTCACAAAAATTAGCTAATCGTGAGCGAGTAGTTACTCCCTTGCTGATGTCACCCAGAATCTGATCGACGGGGTGATGTCTTTGGATCGTCGCTCGGACTTGAGGTGGAGGGGCACATGGTGCTTCTTCCTCCATAACGTGTTTCTTCTGTGCTCCCCCTTGATCCTGCTCCTCTTCTTGAGGTACCTGTACATCGTCTTGAGTTGGGGGATGCACCAATGTCGAGGAGGAAGGTTGATCTTGTTCATGTAGTTCATGTGGTCGCACATCACCTATCGCCATCGTGCACATTGCGGCCGTCGGAATTTCTTCTTCATATATATCATCAAGATCAACTTGCTCTCTTGGAGAGCCATTAGTCTCATCAAATACAACATCGCTAGAGACTTCAACTAATCCCGATGATTTGTTGAAGACCCTATACGCCTTTGTATTTGAGTCATATCCTAGTAAAAACCCTTCTACTGCCTTGGGAGCAAATTAGAATCTCTACCTTTCTTTACCAGAATGTAGCATTTGCTCCCAAATACACGAAAATAAGAGACATTGGGTTTGTTACCAGTAAGGAGTTCGTAGGAAGTCTTCTTGAGGAGACGGTGCAGGTAGAGCTGATTTATGGCGTGGCAAGCTGTGTTCAAAGCTTCCGACCAAAATCGCTCAGGCGTCTTGTACTCTCCAAGCATCGTTCTCGCCATGTCGATTAGCGTCCTGTTCTTCCTCTCTACCACACCATTTTGCTGTGGTGTGTAGGGAGCGAAGAACTCGTGCTTGATGCCTTCCTCCTCAAGATACTATTCAACTTGTAGATTTTTGAACTTGGACCCATTGTCTCTTCTTATCTTCTTCACCTTTAGCTCAAACTTATTTTGTGCTCTCCTTAAGAAGCGCTTTAGGGTCCCTTGGGTTTCTGACTTATCCTGCAAAAAGAATACCCAAGTGAACCGAGAAAAATCATCAACAATTACAAGACCATACTTACTTCCCTCGATGCTGAGGTAGGCAAGGGGTCCAAAGAGATCCATGTGAAGAAGCTCCAGTGGTCTTGATATCGTCATCACATTGTTGTTGTGATGAGTGCTTCCCACTTGTTTCCCTGCCTAACATGCTGCACAAGGTCTGTCTTTCTCAAAACAGACATCGGTTAGTCCTAACACATGATCTCCTTTTAGAAGCTTATGAAGGTTCTTCATCCCAACATGTGCTAGATGGCGATGCCACAGCCAGCCCATATTAGTCTTAGCGATTAAGCATGCATCTAGATCGGCATTCTCTTTCGAAAAATCTACTAAGTAGAGCTTGCAGTCTAATACACCTTTAAAAGCTAATGAACCATCACTTCTTCTAAAGACAGATACATCAACATTTGTAAACAAACAATTATAACCCATGTGACACAATTGACTTATAGACAAAAGGTTATACCCGAGCGACTCTACTAAAAATACATTTGATATTGAGTGCTCGTTAGTGATGGCTATCTTGCCCAAGCCCTTGACCTTGCCTTGATTCCCATCTCCAAAGATGATCGTATCCTGGGAATCCTTGTTCTTGATGTAGGAGGTAAACATCTTCTTCTCCCCCATCATGTGGTTTGTGCATCCGCTGTCGATAATCCAGCTTGAGCCCCTAGATGCATAAACCTGCAAGGAGTTTAAGCTTGGGTTTTAGGTACCCAACTCTTGTTGGGTCCTACAAGGTTAGTCACAATAGTTTTTGGAACCCATATGCAAGTTTTGTGTCCCTTGCATTTGGATCCCAACTTCCTAGCAACTACTTTTGCATTCTTGCATAAAAGTATAAAAGAAGCATTACACGCATGGTAAACAGTAGTAGGTCCATTGTAAATTTTTCTAGGTGCATGAGAGGGAACATAATTTCTCCTAGGTCTACTTCTACCATGAATAAAAAGTGGAACTAGATGCAAACATAGCATATGAATCATTATAAACAGCATGATCATAACTCTGATTATAATTAGAAACTTTCTTAACATGAGTATAAAGATAGGCATGTTTCTTTTGATCATGTGCGCTACTGGCCATAGGAGCCTTCCCTTTCTCCTTGAGATCGGAAGTCCTTTGGCTTGTTAAGTTCTTGGTTTCCTTTCGAAAACCAAGTCTATCCTTCATTGAGGGGTGTCTACCAACAGTGTAGGCATCCCTAGCAAATTTTAATTTATTATAATCATCTTTGCAAGTCTTAAGTTGAGCATTAAGACTTGCAACCTCATTGTTTAATTTATCAATAGAAGTAGCATGTTCATCACAAGCATTAACATCAAAGTCTTTACATCTATTGCAAATTACTGCATGCTCTACACATGAACTAGTTTCATTACTTCCTCTAGCTTAGCATTTAATTCTACATTTAAATTCTTTAGGCTAGAAATGGATTCATGACAGGAAGACAGCTCAGATGACAGTATTTCATTTTCTTTATTTCTAAAGCAAGAGATTTTTGAACGCTAACAAACTTGTCATGTTCCTCATATAAATATCCTCTTGCTTTTCTAGTAGTCTATCCTTTTCTCTACTTTAGCTCTATCTAAGCCCTTAAAACAAATCAGTGTAATCTACTTCATCCTCGAAAGATTCCTCATCGCTAGAAGAAGAATACTTGGGGTTATCTCGAATACATACCTTCTCCTTAGCAATAAGGCAAGTATGGCGTTCGTTGGGGAAGAGCGATGATTTGTCAAAGGCTGAGGCAGCCAGTCCTTCATCGTCGGAGTCGGATGAAGAGCAGTCATAATCCCATTCCTTTCCAAGATGCGCCTCGCCCTTTGCCTTCCTGTAGTTCTTCTTCTTCCCTTTCTTCCCATGCTTTTCTTGTCCCTGGGTCATTATCATTGTCGGGGCATTGAGCTATGAAGTGACCAGTCTTACCACATTTGAAGCAAGAGCACTTTCCCTTTGTTTTGTTCTTATTGGGGGTACTCCTTGCGTCTTTTTAGTGCGGTCTTGAAGTGCTAGATGATAAGCGCCATATCATCTTCATTTAGCCCGGCAGCCTCCACTTGTGCTACCTTGCTTGGTAGCGCCTCCTTGCTACTAGTTGCTTTGAGAGCAACGGGCTGCGGCTCGTAGATGGGCAGTGGACCATTTAGGGCATCGTCCATGTATTGCGCCTCCTTCACCATCATGCGCCCACTCACGAATTTTCCGAGGATCTCCTCGGGCGTCATTTTGGTGTACCTGGGATTTTCACGAATAAGGTTGACAAGATGGGGGGTCATAACAGTAAATGACCTGAGCATGAGTCGGACGACATCATGATCCGTCCATCTTGTGCTTCCATAGCTTCGGATTTTGTTGACCAGGGTCTTGAGCCTGTTGTAGGTTTGTGTTGGCTCCTCTCCCCTGATCATCGCGAACCTCCCTAGCTCGCCCTCCACCAGTTCCATCTTGGTGATCATGGTGGCATTATTTCCTCATGTGATATCTTGAGGGTGTCCCAGATTTGTTTGGTGTTGTCCAAGCCGCTAACCTTGTTATATTCATCCCTGCACAGAGATGCTAGCAGAACAGTAGTAGCTTGGGCATTTTTATGAATTTGTTCATTTATAAAGACAGGATTATCAGTGCTATCAAAATGCATCCCATTTTCTACGATTTCCCATATGCTAGGATGGAGAGAGAATAAATGACTACGCATTTTATGACTCCAAAACAAATAGTCCTCTTCATCAAAGTGTGGAGGTTTTCCAAGGGGAATTAATAGTAAATGTGCATTTGAATTATAAGGAATGCGAGAATAATCAAAAGAATAATTTTGATTAACCATCTTTTTCTTGGACGAGGAGTCATCGTCGTCGTCCCTTGGTGAAGAAGAGGAGGCGTCGCTGTCGTAGTAGATGATCTTCTTGATGCGCCTCTTCTTCTTCCCGTCCCTCTTCTTGTGACTCGAGCCTGAGTCAGTGGGCTTGTCGTCTCTTGGCTCGTTGAAGAGGGACTCCTCCTTGTCGTTGACCACCATCCCCTTACCCTTAGGATCCATCTCTTCGGCGGTTAGACCTTTAAATGAAGAGTACAACTCTGATACCAATTGAGAGCACTTAGAGGGGGGTGAATAGGTGATCCTATAAAATCAAACACTAAATAGCCACAAACTTGATTATATAAAAGTTAGTGTGAGTTAATCAAGTTGCTATGAAGCGATCTCTTGCAAACAAAATAATCACAGAAGACCAACACAAGAGACACGATTTTTATCCCGTGGTTCCAAGTAACACTTGCCTACTTCCACGTTGTGGCATCCCAATGGACGAGGGTTGCACTCAACCCCTTTCAAGTGATCCAATGATCAACTTGAATACCACGGTCTTTTCTCTTTTGAGTATTCTTCCTGTTTGCGAGGAATCTCCACAAGTTGGAGCCTCTCGCCCTTACAATATAGATCACAAAGAAAGCACAAGAGTAAGGATGGGAGAGCAACACACGCAAGACCCAAATCCGCAGCACACCCACGCACACAAGCCAAGACTTGAGCTCGAAATACAGCACAGAGAGTTCACAACTCAAACGGAGCTCAAATCACTAACACAATCGATCAAATGCGTGTAGGCAGAGTCTGGGGTCTTAGAATGCTTCGAGAATGTTTGGTGTTCTGCTCCATGCTCATAGGGGTCCCTTTTATAGCCCCAAGGCAGCTAGGAGCTGTTGCAGTTCAACATGGAAGACAATTCATGCCTTCTGTCGAGTGGCGCAGCGGACAGTCGGTGCACCACCGGACAGCTACTGTAGCAGTCCGGTGCGCAATCTTCTTCCATATCAGGCACAACCGACCGTTGGTCCTCAGGATCGGTTGGTGCACCGAACACTGTCCGGTGCACACTGGACAGTCCGGTGTTCCCAACCGACCGTTGGAGCAGGCCACGTGTCGCCCGCAGATTGCTCAGCCGACCGTTGGCCGCAAGCGCCGTTGGCTCACCGGACAGTCCGGTGCACCACCAGACAGTCCGGTGAATTTTAGCCACGACGCTTTATTCGATTCCCGAGAGCGACGAGTTCATCGCCGAAGACTTAGGCACGAGCACTGATGACGCACCGGACAGTCCGGTGCACCACCGGACAGTCTGGTGATTTTAGCGAAGTCGCCCGGCCGATTCTCGAGAGAAGCCAGTTGATCGTCGGCTAGCCTGCACCACCGGACACTGTCCGGTGCGTCACCGGACAGTCCGGTGTGCCAGTCTCGAGCTGGTTTTGGCTCTACACAACCAAATCTTTTCCAACTTCTTTCTTCATTTTGGCGCTGTTTCTAGCACTTAGATAAACATGTTAGTTTCCAAAAACAGTTCACTAAGTTTAGAAACTACCTTGTTATTTGATTTACACTTCTCACTCATTTAGCACATAAGAACTCAATCAATATGTGTTGGACATCTAATCACTAAAACACTTATAGAAATGGCCCAAGGGCATATTTCCTTTCAATGGGTTTCCATGTTTCGAGTGACTTGCAGTTCAAATCTGAATTATCTAAGAAAATTCCATTAAACGAACTAAATCCAATAGTTATAGAAACACATTTATAATTGTGCCAAAATGGTACATGTAGGTCTACATAGTGTAGGAACATACCACAAAAAGTTTGGTTGGCAAAATAAAAAAAAAAAAATATATTTGCCAAATGCCAAAGTTCGGCGCTCGGCAAAAGTTAACGGCTGTTAGCTATAGAGTCCTGCGCCGAGAGTCCTGCTCTCGGTAAACGCCATCGTTACCGAGAGCAGGACTTTATGGAGTGCGGCATTTGCCGAGTGCCCGACAAAAAGCACTCGGGAAAGCGTCGAGCACTCGGAAAAGCCACAGATTCCAGTAGTGGAACTGATATTGACATGGCTATAAATACAAGAGATCCAAGAGGATCAGTCAAGCGCCATTGTTCTCTTTCAGAGGTCTCACCACCGTCGACACTATTTTCATTGTAAGCTCATCTCCCTTCCTGTTGGGCGCCAAATTGAGCCGTCGGACAGTCTGGCCCTGAGGCTGGATGGTCTACGCCTGTGGGCCGAATGATCCGTGCATGCGCAAAGCAGATTAGGGTTCCGAGTTTTGTGCTACGATTGTTTGCTAATTCCGCGGAATTGGCTCGGGAGATTAGTTTGTAAAGGGTCCAGCCCCTCCTCTATAAATACAGAGTATACGGCCGATTTGTAA